>JBAMAW010000841.1:0-105606 GCA_037043295.1 Amiota minor | reverse complement strand
GTGTTCGCGAGGGGGTTTCGTGTGTTCGCGAGGGGGGTTTCGTAAATGCGCGAAGGGATTTCGTAAATGCGCGAGGGGAGTTCCGTAAATGCGCGAGGGGAGTTCCGTAAATGCGCGAGGTGATTTCGTGTGTTCGCGAGGGGGGTTTCGTAAATGCGCGAAGGGATTTCGTAAATGCACGAGGGGAGTTCCGTAAGTGCGCGAGGGGGGTTTCGTGTGTGCGCGAGGGGGTATCGTAAGTGCGCGAGGGGGTTTCGGTGGGTTTTCGTGAGCACGTGTGTGAGAGCGGAGAGATTTGCTGTGGATTGCGCTGAACCCCCAATGCCTAACGACACCCCACGCCAAATCCCTCTGCTCTCACACAAGACCTCCGCGCACACTCACGAAACATTCTTTCGAAATCTCCTCCACGCGCTGGCGAAACCCCTCATGCACTCACGAGCTACCCCGCATTCATGAAACCCTTTCGCACGTTCGCGTCCCCCACCCTGTGATGCGAAGGGGGAATGCGTGAGCGGATGAGGTAGCATGCGGGGAGTTGCGGTGCCGTGGGACCACGGGTAAGCGTGCGGCGGCCCGCGTGAGCGCGGGTGTGGAGAGGGGGCCTGCGTGAGCGTGCATGGTTAGGTGAGGGGTGCTGCGCAAGAATGCGGAGCGGGGGCGGGAGCGTGCAGAGCGGGGGAGGGGGTCTGCGTGAGAATATTGATCGGGGGTGCCGCGAGAGCATTCGGATCGGGGGGGCTGCGTGTGCATGCTGCGCGAAGGGGTCTGCTCCGGGTGGCAGGAGGGGGAACCCGTGTGACAGCGGGCGGGTCGGGTGGCTGCGTGCGGTGCGCATGCGTGAAGTGGTTTGCGTGTGAGCGTCAGAGGGCCTGCGTGAGGAGCGGGTGGTTTGCGTGTGAGCATCAGAGGGCCTGCATGAGCAGCGGGTGGTTTGCGTGAGCGTGTGATTCCGTGAATGCGGGGAGGATTTTCCGTGAGTGTGCACGTAGGACTCGCGTGAGAGCCGAGAGATTTGGTGTGAGTGCGCTGAACCCCCAATGCCCAACGACACCCTACGCCAAATCTCTCCGCTCTCACACGAGGCCTCACGAAACCCACTCGCGCACACGCAACCCCCTCGCGCACTTACAAAATCCTCTCTCGCACCCACGAAACCCCCCTCGCGCATTTACGGAACTCCCCTCGCGCATTTACGAAACACCCTCGCGCACTTACGATACCCCCTCGCGCACACACGAAACCCCCCCTCGCGCACTTACGGAACTCCCCTCGTGCATTTACGAAATCCCTTCGCGCATTTACGAAACCCCCCCTCGCGACCTTGCGAAACCCCCTCGCGCAATTACGGAACTCCCCTCGTGCATTTACGAAATCCCTTCGCGCATTTACGAAATCCTTTCGCGCATTTACGAAACCCCCCTCGCGCACTTACGAAACCCCCTCGCGCACACACGAAACCCACCACGCGCACACACGAAACCCCCCTCGCGCACACACGAAACCCCCTCGCGCACTTACGGAACACCCCTCGCGCATTTACGAAATCCCTTCGCGCATTTACGAAATCCCTTCGCGCATTTACGAAACTCCCCTCGCGAACACACGAAACCCCCTCGCGCACTTACGAAACCCCCTCGCGCACACACGAAACCCACCACGCGCACACACGAAACCCCCCTCGCGCACACACGAAACCCCCTTCGCGAACACACGAAACCCCCTCGCGCACTTACGGAACACCCCTCGCGCATTTACGAAATCCCTTCGCGCATTTACGAAATCCCTTCGCGCATTTACGAAATCCTTTCGCGCATTTACGAAACCCCCCTCGCGAACACACGAAACCCCCTCGCGCACTTACGAAACCCCCCTCGCGAACACACGAAACCCACCACGCGCACACACGAAACCCACCTCGCGCACACACGAAACCCCCCTCGCGCACACATGAAACCCTGTGCCCTCGAGGAACCCGGCTCTGCGGTCTCAGACCAGCAAGACAACGTACATCTAGATCAAGAATAATAAATAAAATAAAATAATAAAAATAAATCAACAAGACTAAAAAAATTCTTCAGAAACATAAATAGAATTTTAGATCAAGAATATTAAAAGAAATAAAACTATAAATTGTTTTACTGAAATCAAGTTGGCCACAAATAAATTAATAATAAATTCTAGAGATCAGAAGAGAAAAAAAAAAACCAAATAAATGACCACAATTGAACTCTAAAGGAATATTGCAATCTTTGAGAACAAATTAACGAAATCAAAAAAATAAAAATTCCTTGAATTAATTGAAAAAGAGTCTGAGTCTGAAATTTGCTTACTACTCAACTTTCAGCTAAAAAATTCAATAATAAAAATTAATTTAATCACGCAGCTGTTCGCAGATCGATCAACGCTTTCCCCACATCTCCCACTGCCTGTATCCTAGCAGAAGCCGGGCTACCCAGCATTGAGGAAAGGATTGTGGAAACCACGATGCAGCTAATTCCCAAGCTCTACACGACACCCAATCCACTGCTAGCAAAGGCTTTTGTCGGCATCTTCAAACAAAAGCGGCAATATAAATGCATTTCTACTATCAGACGATGCGTCAAGTATAGTACGGAACTGGAATTGCCACCACCCCAACTTTCCAACTTTGTAAAGCCCAAGCCAGATTGGGCTCGGAATCAGCCCAGCATCAATACCAGTCTGCATGTAGCAGCCAAAAACAATACTACCAGCTCAGAATACCTGGCGAGATTTCTAGCGCTGAAAGAAAAGCTCGGGGATATAAATTGGCTCTACACAGATGGGTCAAAAACACAACATAATACTGCATTCGCTGTTGTCGACAATTCGGAAAAGATCATAGTCGGGGGGTCCCTCCCACCTTATAATTCTATATTCACCGCCGAAGCCTTTGCCCTACTAAAAGCTTGCCAATTTGCTATAAAACAAAGCGGGAAATTCGCTATATGCTCAGACAGCCTATCCTCGATATTAGCCATACAAAATCGAGAGCATAACGATCACACAATTCGGGAAATCCAGAAAATTTGCACCATACACCACCAAAAAATCACCATTCTTTGGGTTCCCAGCCACCAAGGTATTTGGGGAAATGAATGCGCTGATGAGGCAACCCGGCACATCAGCTCTGCCCCAACATACGTCTTCACACCAACGAGCTCCAGAGATTTAAAAAACCTGGTTACTCGTCATCTGCATATGAAAAAGTTGACAGGATGGGGACAGTTCCTCCACGGGTACTCTTCCATCAACCCAAATTGCGACAAAATCGATCTTCCTACAAACTCATCCAGACGGGCATGCACAGTTTTCATTCGTCTGCGTATTGGACACACTCAAATCACGCACCAACATCTCCTCAAAGCTTCAGATCGTCCACCATGCCCGTTTTGCGGAACTGATCTCACCGCAAAACATCTTCTTGACTCCTGCCAACATTTGGAGAGCCTAAGGGTCTCCCTTTTTGGTTCCATATCCCCATCCCAACTTTTAAATACTCCTTCACCATTAAATATCTCCAACATACATAATTTCTGTAAAAAATCCAACCTTACAATTTAATCATTACATTATTATTTTACATTAAATCCCTTACAAACTATTATGAAATCGCGAGTCGTAGGCCCAAGCAGCTAGTTACTCGTTAAAATTAGTATTAAGTTTAGTATCATATATTAGATTTAATTATGATAAATAAATAAAATAAATTATCGTGTGCAGCTAATTACCAACAACAAAAAGATTGTTTCTGAATGCACTAACAACTGCAACAACAACTACAACAGTAACAACAACAACAACAACAACAACAACCAAACTTGTACCAGTAGCTATTTGTTAGGGTTCCGGAGCCTAACGGTACCCTATTACTTTACTAAGACTTCGTTGTCCGTCCTCATGCCATGTATCATGAACCGTAGTAGCTAGAGAGTTGAAATGTATAGTTCTATACGGGAAACAACACCAAATACTAAAACTAAAATATTTTCAAAAATTTTAAAGGGTCTCCAAGCAAGAAACATTTTGGTTTGTGTGGGAGCTATACGATCCAGTATCCCCACGAACTTGAAATGTGCTCAGTTGGTGGGTGTGGAAACTTATATTATCGAAATTTCAGTTTGATCGGACCACTAGGGAGGGTACCTCCCATACATACCCACCATTGAAATTCAGGTTCTTTTTTCGGAAAACTTTTTTGTTTCTTACACTATTGAACAGAAAGTTTTTTATATAGACCCTGTACTTCTGTTGGAATCAATAAAATCGGACCACTAGGGGGGTACCTCCCATACAAACCACAATATGGTACTTAGCCTTCCGTGTACGAGTCTGAAACGCACTTGGCCGATGTTTTTCTTACTATAAAAACAATAAAAAAAATGTTTTTTCTCCGATTTTTCCTAACCTTTCGCAATATGCAATAATAAAATCCTTCATTATGGATATAGAGTAAAATTTCTTATGAGTTGTCTTTTATCATACCTACAACTAGCAGTTGTGCTTCATCTAAGACTATCCCCCTTAAGCCCCATGAAGTATCAGATATTCATTCATTCCTTCATTTATAAGGATTAACTGTCTATAGAATTTTCTTAAAATACTAACAGTCGCAAATTTTACTTGAAAATGATTAAAGTGTTTTACAAAAGGGAATTTAGCAAGGGGAATTGCAAGGTTCTAACAAAGTATTATTCTTAATATGCAAAGATGTGGACAATGATATATGTTGTTATAGAAGCCCGGAGTACTGTAGTGGAACAGAAGTCTGCCAATACTTGAAAGTGATGAAAAAAATATCAGTTATCACCCTCTTAGCAAAGTAATGGCCAAGACCTGCCAAGAATAACTGGGCTAGTGGATATAGGGAATGATCTTTCTTATCATTTTCAAATATAATTATTATACTCGTATGAAACAATATTATCAGCAAGAAATAATTCTTATTATAGACTTTATTTTAGATTATTAGGACAGACAGAGATAATCAAACGGGTGGATGAGGCTCCTTATATACGAGTATAGTATATTCCAAGATTCACGCCATATGTGATGTACCTCATGCGCACTCGTTTGTCTGAAAGGAATAAAAACAATAAATCAAAATTCCATACAATACAATAAAATGACTGATTTGTGTTACTTGTGTCTATATTTCATGGTACTGATATAGAGCAAGAGAAGAGAGTGTGATACTAAAGAAAAACTTTCAAAGAAATGATTCTTTTTCTTTCAGATAATTTTTTTTTTTTTTGTGTATGTTTTTGTTTTATGTAACTCAGAATTAAATATTTTGTTGTTTATTTGTTGTTATTCTAATCAAACTTAACTGAGAAGGAATTGAGGAAAGGATCAAAGGCATAAGAAGTTTGGTTAAAAAACAAGAAGATGATGATGCTGCTACAAAATAAAAACTAAGCATCCACCAAAGTCATACAACTTACAGCTGTAATGCTTAGGATGAGATGATGTCTCTTAGTGACTAGAGACCCAGACCTGGTGCCATGTGATAAGCAAGTTGTGAAAGTAAGAACGATGTACATCAGAAAGAACATCAGAATAGAACAAAAATGAGAAGAAGGACTCACAAATCCCGGTTAATGAATGACATCAATGAAATCCAGGATAGTAGAGAGAAATCGTTGTTAGACGTGGTATAGTCATTCAGTCTCCCGGTTAATCCCAATTCCAATTTCCCGTTTGTTGGAGATCCTAATATTCGAGGCTCGACTATGTAATATTATGCTATAGCCACTCCACGTACATGGATCATACATCTTTATACTTGTATAAGTGTGTCCCTATGGGTAGAATGTCCTGGTAGTTGAAATTTCTTTATTATTTTCTTTTTAAATACGTTTTTGTTGTTGTTAACAAGTATTCAAATAAAAAACACGAAAAAGGACGACTTCGACTTCGGTTATGCCATGCTTGTTCTATTGTTCAGGTACCTTTAGAAAACGTATTTGCCTACGCTCCTGTGATTGAGCGCTGTGCGATCCAATAATCCCTGGTTTTTCAAATTTCCGCGGACGGATGTCACTTCGACGATGCAACATACCCAAAAATAATTAAAAGTGATAATAAAATTAAGAACTCGAAACAAAAGTGTTACAAATGTATTGCACTCAAATCAAATCAATTCAATTATAAATCTATAAAGATATATAATTAAATAGTTCATACTTATGCCAAAATCCTTGTAACCACTTATCATTCCAACTGTTTTAAACAACAATCATATTATTTTCATCCAATCAAGCCCGATTTTCTCAATGCTTAAGATAAGAAGAAGCCTCATTTAAAAGTTACATTTGATATTTCCTACTATCACCAAAGTCTGGTATAAGATATTAATAAAAGATTAAAACAGAATCTACTGTGTTGTAGTCATGTGTTACTTCCTGGACATTCAGAATATAAGGAGAATCGCATTGCATCAACACCTGCTAGCCTTCTTTATCAGAACGCATTCTACTAATTAAAAAGTAAGATTTTCAAATGATAATCGGTTGATTTATTTAAATAGAAAAACCAAATAAATAAACTTTGTTGGTAAATCACAATGTAAGTATTGTGTTAACGATAAATTTTCAGATTTATTTCGCAAGCGTCAAAAAATTTCACATAAAACTGTCAATGCAATTTATCGCAAAATACATAAATATTTCAATATTACGATCTGAAAGTATTTGACTAAACTCACAAAAACCTTTATAAACTGCAAGAAATGCCAGTTGAAAAGTAGTAAAAAAGTTCAACAACTTGAAACAAAATGAAATCGTTTATTGTGCTCGCCTTAAGTTCATTCAGTATTTTTGCTGAATCTTCTAAAATGCTGGCTGAACCTGCAAAGGATATAGCCTTATCAGCACTTGATAGTATGGATGGTCGCATTATTAATGGGTATCTCAATAAACCTGGCGAAATACCTTACATTGTACATCTAAAATTATGGGATGGAACTAATTTTACTAGGTGTGGAGGATCAATCATTGATCATGAATGGATTCTAACGGCAGCACATTGCCTTGAAAATAAGATTGAAGTGAATATATCTTATGGCGCCATCAATTGGATGGATCCATATACTTCACGTGTGGTAAAAAAAGAGAATTTCTTTATTCACAAAGATTATACACGTAAACTTTTTATAAATGATATCGCGTTAATCAAGACACCTTACGTTAAATTCAACAATTCAGTAAATAAAATTAACTTGCCCAATGGAGCGCACGAAACGTATGCTAATCAATGGGCACGAGCATCTGGTTGGGGACGGATCATACCCGATGTAAATTATCCCTATGCATCGAATCTTCTGCAAAGTATCGATGTGCCTGTCGTGAGTAACCATAATTGTACACGACAATTTGTGATTGATTTGAAGGATACACTCTTATGTACTGGTTTATTCGACCCAAAAGGAACTTGCAACGGTGATTCTGGAGGGCCACTCGTTTTAAATGCAAATGAAACTCCAAATGACACACCAATTCTTATTGGACTCACAGCATATGGTCCGCCTGATTGTCGTCCGGGAGATTACAGTATTTTTACACGCGTATCAAAATTTTTAGATTGGATTAGGAATACAAAGGAGAGTAATTAATCTAGAAAAATGGAAATATAATAATGTTATGAACATAATAAAAAATAATAAATCATTTAAAAAGACATGTTTCTTGTTTAGTAATTTTTTTTTTGGATGGGCGTGGATAGAAAGTAGAGTAGTAGTAGCTCAAAAACTGAGGGATTAATTTGCAATATATGCAGAGGGACGGACAGAAGGATATGGCTTAATCAACTCATCTCGTCGATCTGATCAAGATTATGTATGCTTTGTGGGATCTTCGATGTCTCCTTTTGCCTGTTACAAACTTCATGACAAACTTGTAATACTATTCATTGCGTGAAGAGTGTAAGTGACTGGGTGAGTAAGTGACTGGGTGAGTGTGTGAGTGGGTGAGTCCATGTGGCAAATCATAAGTTTCAGTTGCTAATTGTCCTGCGGCATTTGTATTGAGACCATCAAACTCTTGCCTTTTTTCACTTCCACTTCCACTTCCATTTGTTCCGTTCATGTTTTTCTTGTGTACAATAGTTAAGAAACTAACCAAAAATAAGATAAAGTCAAAGAAAAGCAAAGCAAAAGCCAAAGCAAAACAAAACAGAAACCAGAAAAACAACACAGAAAATTAAACTAAACTGCCTGTTGTTTGTTTGCCTAAGAGGATGATGAATGCCACGCTCTCATATACCTAAATCTATCATGGTCTTTGGTTTCGATATTAGTCAACGCCTTCTCCTCTACTGCATCCACTCATTCTTGAACTTTTTTTCCATCATCATAAGTATTAACCTAGTACAATTCAAATCGTCTATCTTCCAAGTGCGTGGATGTGTCCTAACATATTTGGTTGGTTTGATGAAAAGCGCTTCGTGACCCATTCTATACAAGTATTATTATACTATATAAGTAGTTCTCGTATAGTGAATTTTGTCTAGGCATTGGTTTATCTAAAATTTTTGAAAAAAATTCTTTTTGTTGCGGAAACCAGTATGAGTAGCATGAGTAGCAGCAGCAGAAGCAGAAGGTCAGCATCAGTAGCGTTAACAGAATAATCCTTAAGAAGTTTTTAGTTTATCTTAAGTTTTTGCTATTCGATTTATGCTTGAGTGAGTGACCAAGTTTTGGAAGATTACTTACTTGTTACGACAGCTGAAATAATTTCAATTTTGGGGGTTTTTGTTTTAAAAAACTTTGTGTTTATTTCTTTCTTTTCAATGTTCTCTTTTACGTACTAAGTGTAAACAAAAATTGAGTAATGTAATTACATCTTCAACAACCTCAACAATGCCCTCATGAATGGGTAAGCGGATGTCCATATTGAATAAGTGGGGAAAGGAGCACGACTCCATAGGAGATGAATATTCTTGGTTAACATGAGACAAGACATGGCAAACCTACAAAAAGAACATAGAGTCAGCTTGAGTGAACAGGTGAAAATGAAGTAAAATCTCCTTGGTTAGCAAGACAGTTCACAATTCACCATTCACCATTCACTGTTCAATGTTTCATAATTTACCATATATTTCTGTGAGTATAATTAATTATAAAATTAATTAAATAAAGTTATGATTTTTTGTATTTTAGCCTAAGGCCCTAGCTGCCTTTGTTACCTTTAAGTATTCTTAGGCCTAATAGTGAATAATAAAATAAAATAATTTTGTATTTTTTTTTTTCAATTTATTAAGGAACAAAATATAATAAATTTTTTTTTTTTTTTTTGTTGTATGGAACACAATCAATAGTCAATACATAAATAAATATTGTATATAGTAAGTACAATTTCACGGAAGTATAAGTCTTCGCCAATCACACAAATCTCTTTCTAATAATTTTGCTTTTTAAAAATAATCAATATGATAGATAATTCAGTGGGCAAAGGACGAATTCGTCTATTTAGTATTTGTAAATTACATAAAACCCTTGGTCCTTTATAGATAAAGTGTTCTGAACAAGTCTTCCAAGTCCCAATTTCTCTCTGATATCGTCAATCCTTATGTGTTGAATATTAAGAAATATGATTGTTGTTTATCGTTAAAGTTCATTCATGATCATTGTATATGCTTCACGAATAGAAGGGTATTTGGAATACTATTACGATAACGATCATCACTTTCGATACCAACGCCATGGCCACTGCCTTTGCCACTGCCGAGGCTATTCCCATCGAATGTAACGAGTGCTCGCAATTTTCTTATCTTTCATAGCAATATTTCTTTTAGGGTTTTTTCTGCATTAAAAGTTTCATCTTTTGGCATCGGCAAGGACCATTGCTTTACATGCCCTTATAAGTTGCAGAGCATTTTCGAAGCTGCCATAAGGTTTTTTATTCAATCAAATTTAGAAGAATTTGCTGTAGGTGAATGCTAATATTGGTATTATTTTTGTATGAGTTGTTGTCGTACTGTTATTTGTTATTTGCGTTAATTTTTTAAAGTCGGTAATTTTCGTTGATAGTCTTCCTTGTCAATATATTAATCAGTCTCGGTGGTATGACTACTTCTTCTATTTTTATTGAAGTTGAAAATTTCTCCCAGATTATCCTTGCTTGCAGCTTGTATTCTGCTTTGACAAGATACCTGTAGACATTTGACTCTTTCTCGAAGTTCTGTTCCTTGATCATTTATTTTTGACTGAATGCATCATCAACAGGCCTCGGAGTAGGTTGTCTTCTGTTGCAAAACGATTTAGTAGTTAATACTTGATGAAGTGGATTTTGAATAAGGATTTGATGATAGGATCTTCAATGTGCGCCTTTCTGGGAATTTACCTTTGATCTATAGTTCAAATTATCGCTAATGTCATCATCTGGGTGATGAATGCTTTTTTCTTCTCGGTGGGATTTCTTTTTCTTCCTTTTCATTTTTTTCCTCCTTTTTCCCATATCCTCCGTACGATCCATATCTTCCTTACGCTCCACATCCTCTTTTCCTTTCCTTTTTCATCTTCTCCATCTTCTATGCCCAGTTTAACCTTTATCTTTTTCCGAAATATCTTTTTAAGACCTCCCTTTACTTTAGTTTTTGGTTTCTAGTCTTAGCTTTAATTCTGTTTCTTTCAGTGGGCTTGATTTTCTTCACTGGAACCATTTCATCTGAATCATCTGAATATCTGATTCTTAGAGAAGTTCTTCGCATTTCGGCTTCATGGTAGCGTTTCTTAGTGGGCTTGATTTTCTTCACCAGGAACCATTTCATCTGAATCATCTCTGTAGGAGAAGATTCTTCGCATTTCGGCTTCATGGTGGTCGGTTTCTAGTGGGCTTGATTTTCTTTGGAACCATTTCATCTGAATCATCTGAATCATCTGATTCTGTGATTCTTAGCATTCGGCTTCATGGTTGTTTCGGTGGGCTTGTTTTTCTTCACCATTGGACACAATTCCTCTGAATCATCTGATTGTGTACGACAACATTCTTCGCATTTTGGCTTCATGGTGGTTTTCGGTTCATAAATTTTTGGCTGTGGTTCGCAATTTGGTTCATCAGAATAATCATAGTCCGGAAATATGGGTCTTTCATCACAGTTTCTTGGAGTTGTTCTATCACAAATTTGAGTTTTAGTTTTAGGCCTTACACTCGAAATAGTGTGTCCACAGTGAGGACATGGCGACAGAATCTCCTGCGTCGTAATGATAAGATCATGATCAGTTTTAATTTTGGGCTTACATTTGGATTTTGATTTTCTCCGTTCTCGGGTATGGTCAAAAAGCCCATAGTTGTTATTCGGATCATCTGAATCCATTTGTATGGGTCTCCAAATCAAAAATCGATAAAATTTAGGAACACGTTCAATGAAACTTGTTAGAAAACTCGATTCCGATTTTTTGCATTTGTAGCCAATAGTCTTTCGAGAATTTTGGCTGTCGAAATTGTGCGGCATGTTAAAATAATATTTCTTAGTCCTTTCGTAGCTGAATACTGTCTTTACCGGTTATGGCATTGAAGTAGCTCATCATTGTCGGCAACACTTCCAATGCAACTGTACTACAGCTGCTATTGAACATATCAAAATGATATTGAAATCCATATTTTCCAAGCAAAATTAATGTGTAAAATCGGCTTTGATGTGATGTGATATTATTATTATTCTAGTTTAAGTTTTTCTTTGAGTTCAAAGGAAAAGACTATTTTTATTTTTAAAAATTATTCATTCTTTCCCAAAAAAAAACAAAATATCAACAAAAAAAAAAATTTACTTACACTAAAATTAATTCGAAATTCATTTGTAAAACCAGGGGCATCGTGAAATCCGTGTCACTGTTGTCGATTCCGATTTGGAATGGCGTCAGTGTTGCGAAGATCAAAATTGTTGTTGGAATCAACTGTTCTGTTAAAAACTGTACCCTCCATTTAGTTGGCATCGACACTGCGTTTTGTGTTCAGAAGTATCAGTAGAAAACGACTCCAGCATAAGTTTTGGTAGGAGTGTCAATGGTTTTGAGTTAGCATGCTACTTAGAACGTTTTGGTTTTCCCCTTATAAACTTTGTATGGATTATGAACTCTAGATCATATTTTCCCCATTCATGGTAAAGAATTTTATTTTTTTGTTCAAATTCTTTTATGAAAATATGAAAGTGTTTTATTAATTTATTCTTATTTAATTTTAATTGTCTACTTTCTATGCTCAAATTACATTATTGCCCTTGACAATGACACAATTAACAGCAACTAACGGTTGTTCATAGTGTTTTCGTTAAAAAAAAAAACCAACAATTGGATTGGAACTTAAAATCGACAAAATTGATGCTACATTAGACACCAGGGCATCATTTCATTGACAATTGCATATTTGAAAAATGAAAACTTAATGGGAGGAGAGTAAGTTGTGAAGGCAGATTCAAAATAAGTCCCAACTGGCATTATTCTGGTTATCAGTAATACTTATTCCTTCTAATATTTTTAACAAAATTTGCTCTAAAAACCTGAGAGTGCAGCTTGTGTGTGTTGTTATTGTATAAATGTAATCTCTTTATTGAGACTTTTCCAGTAGATTTTCCTAAAATATGATTATTTGTTGGGGGATATGGAAATAGAAATACACATTTTGTGAAAGTTTCAAGTCTCTACCTAATGCGGTTCATAAGATACAGAATCAAAAAAAACGTGACGATTTGTATTTTTTCACTCAAATTTTTAGTATAAATTTTTGCCTAACGCCGCTGAAGAAGAAAAAAAGAAACAGTGGAGTGAACGAAAGTAAAGTTTCATTCAACACAAGTATCTACAATGTATGTACAAATATTTGGGTGAAGTATGTAGGTATTTGCGAAAGTGCTATGGAAAAATCCAAAATCAACATCATCAGTGGTCAAAGGGAACAGGATCTGATGGTGTTGTTGTTGTTGTTGTTATTGTTGTTATTGCTGTAGGTATTCCATTGAAATATTTACACAAAATTAACAACAAAACAACTATGATGCTGCACACGACACAAGAAGATGTCCGAAGAAGCGATCAAACAAATGAATCACAGAATCGTACGGAATCATTGGAAAGGAGCAGATTCCACCAAGGGCATAAAAATTAGTTTTAACAGGATAATGATTTCAAATCTTTTTCCTACTTTTTTTCTGTTTTCTTTTTTGATTGTTCATTCACTCATCAAGAGCAAACACGCTGATCTGACATTTCCGTATGCTTCTGTTTGTTCCTTGAATATAATTTTCTGCGCTTCTCTGTTTGTATACACAATATGTACGTACGTACGTATGTATGTATGTATGTATCTTCCAAGCCACCCACCCTCAATTATTCAGTCAGTCAGTCATTTATTTAGTTGGCAGTTGGTAAAAGTCAAGAACATTGTTTATAGTATGAAAATATGCCACCTATGCCTAAGGCTGATGATGCTGCTAAAGCTAAGTAGTCAGAAAGTCAGTCTGTCAGTCTATCAGTCTATCAGTCTCTTTGCTTCAGTATCTGATACTGGCTTTACTACTAGAAATATACATAGACAGATATATAGACTGTTCAGGAAACTTATTTAGTTTGGGTTAGGTTCCAGCAAAATTCTGATTAGCCCATTGCTTATTTATATTTTACTAATAATATCTTACAGAATACCTATAACCGAATGGTTGTTTCCATCATTTCAAATGATTTGGTTTGTATTGGGGATTCCAAGTGTTTGGCCCAAATCCTGCACATGTTTTTCACTTTACTCAATATTAATCATGATAATCATGATGCTGATGATGATGATGATGATGATGATATTGAAGATATTGTATTAGAATACAAACCAGTATACCTACATAGGTAAGTAAGAGTGGCCTTTTAATTTTTATTTTATTTTTGTCCTGCTTTTGGTTTGTTAGCTTTGATTTAGACGTTGATTTCCATTTCTATTGTTATGTTTCTTCTTTGTTCCACTACTACTGCTACTACTACTACTACTACTACTATTACTTCTACTTGTTTGTCCTACTAATTCTAGGTTGATTTTCTATCCGAAAAACAAATGAAACGCTTCTTGAATACTTATTAAGCGACTTACTGACTGAATACTGACTCCGAGGTAGTGATGGAGTGAGTGAGTGAGTTTGGGTGTAAGTTTGAGTGTGGGTAAGTAAATCAGGGCTTTGATTTAATTTACGTTAAATGAATATCCTTGGCCGGATATTGGTTGGTTGCTTGCTTTGTTGGTTCTTTGGTTGGTTCTATGGTTGGGTCTTTGGTTCATTTGTTGGTTCATCCACCAATCAACCATTACCATTACCATTGCCATTTATTTATTCTTTCTATCATTCATGTAGGTATGTATGTACGAGTATATTGAAGTTACTCTCTGAATTCTTAGTTCACTGTCCATTTTGCCCTGTGGGCCATAAATTTCCAACAATACCAACAACTACAATAACAACAATATTATAATCTATGTACATTCATTTAAAGAACAAAACTTTTCTAGGCATCCCAGACCAGACCAGACCAGCCCAGCCCAGCCCAGCCCAGTTCAGTCAAGTCCAGTACTGACTGTACAAGGCAAGCCAAGGCAAGGCAAGTCAAGTCAAGGCATCTATCGCCTAAAGTTTCATTTCATCATTACACCAACAATAAACAAACGAACAAACAACACACCTAGTACACCCATATTGTATATAGAACTATAGACCGAGCAAGCAACTAAGCCAACAACCCATCAGCCCACCCACCAAACCATAGAATTTGTTATTTAACTTTGATTTTAAGAGTGCACTGAAGTTTTGTTGTTTGTTTATTTGTTTGCTTGGTGTTTCTCAAGTGGTTGATTTGATTGTCTGTCAATAGCGAAAGTTTACACTTTTTAAGCCGCAAAGCGTGTTGGGCATATAATTACGAGTATTATAATCTGAATATATCTGTGTATCTGTATATCTGAGTATCTGTGTGTTGTGTGTTGTGTGTTGTATCCATTGCATCTACAATACAATCGTATAGAACATAGTATGTGTGAATAAGTTATTAGCTTCAATGACTGAATTTTGTACACATCTGTTGTTACTGTTATTGTTCTTATTGTTGTTATTATTGTTATTGTGGTATATTTTACATATTATATCGACAAGTATATTAAAACATATTGTTGTTTATTGGATTTGTGGTTTTGATTTAGAATGTTTTCTAAGACTAAGATAAAACTATTGTAGAAAGAAGGTTATCTTCGACTATGCCAAAGATGAAATACTCTTCACGGGACGCAGTGAATGTTTCATTGTAGTATTCAAATGGGTGGTTCGTACGAGAGGTACTCCCCCTAGTGGTCCGATTCGGCTGGTTCACACAAATGTCCTGGGCCTATCTGATAGTGTCCAAGTTTCAGCTCTCTAGCTCAAAAACTGAGGGACTAGTTTGCATACATACAGATGGCTTAATCAATTTGTCTAATCGAGCTGATCAAGAATATATATACTTTATGTGGAGGGTTCCGTACCAGATTGGGGTTTGTATGGGAGGGACTCTCCCTAGTGGTCCGATTTGACTGATTCCAACAAATGTAAAGTTGCTGCACCAGAAAGTTATTGTGTCTAAATTTCAGTTGAATAGTCCAAAAAACAAAAAAGGTTTTTGAATAAGAACCTTAAATTTAATGGTGGGTTGGCCTAGTTGGCTGATTTCGCTGATTCCAAAAAATGTATCGCGCCTATATTAGAAACTTATAGTGACTAAATTTCAGTTCGATAGAACAAAAAACAAAAAAAGTTTTTCTAATAAGAACTTAAATTTTAATGGGGGATTGTATAAGAGGTACCCTTCCTAGTAATCCGATCAAACTGAAATTTTGACAATATAAGTTTCTGATATATAGCCACAGAATATCCAAATTTCAAGATCGTGGGATTACTGGACCGTATTGCTGCCATAAAAACCAAAATGTTTCTTGTATGGGACCCCTTTAAGTTTTTGAAAACATTTTAGTTTTAGTATTTATTGTTGATGCTCGATGATAGAACTACACCTTCTGTGAAAATTTCAATTCTCTAGCTATTGCGGTTTATGAGATATGACCCGAGGACGGACGGACGGACGGATAAACGGACAATGAAGTCTCTGCAATAGGGTTCCCTTTGGTACCCTTCGAGTCCGGAACCCTAAAAAGGAGAAGTCATGAAATCTTTGGTTTAATTTTATTTGATATGCAAAGTTCTTCTAAAGTTTTTCAGGCCTAGCATTATTATAGGAGTACTATAACAACTATCCCAAGAATGGTAAAAGTAAAGCTCCTTCAATGGGCTGAAATCTTATTCTTTTCCATGCAGACTTGACCTTGAAGACTAGATAGAAGTAAAATGGCAAACAAGGCGGATTATCTAATATTAGAAGATGTGTGGTGACTATAAAAAACGAGCAGCAATCACATGCAAAATTTAACTGATCCAATCAATTGCATTGAATTAAATGATTTTTATTAAATTTTGAAATGGTCCTTTCCCTTTTCTGTAATACCCATTTATAGTTTCGAAATTTCAAAAATCAGTTAGGGCATAGTTTAAGTTCTTCTGTCAGAAAATCAATCATGATTTAATCTTGAGATTCAGAAGAATTTTTTATTGAGATATGAGATGGAGCAAGTGGTTTATCATCCTGGAGAACATTAAAGACTTCATTAAAGACTTGGTTCTGTGCATCATTTACTGCGTGTCTCACTTACTGGGTGAATGGGTGTGTACGGTTTGAAACGCCTTGAAAATGTGATGCTAATCCTACCAAAGTTTTGCCACCTCATCGTTTTATTTTAATCCAGTGAATACACAAACAATAACAAATTTAAATAAAGAGATCACATGAAAATATTGTGTATATTTTATTGTAATTTTTATTTGTTGGGTTGGGTTGGGTTGTGTTGGATTGGATTGTATTGTATTGTATTGGGTTGAGTTCATCCCAATTATTACCATTACCCACTTGCACTTAGAGTCGAAACGTCACCACGTCCTTTTGATATTACTCAACTTTGCAAGTTAGGAAGCAAGTGAGCGAGTGAGCGGTGGCAGCAGCTGCTAAGGTCGTGATTTATGCTTTGCATTTGGAGAGGGGTTGCACAATGTTCCCGCCTGACACTGATACCTGCCCGCCCAAATGTCTACCCCAATCCTTTATGGGCTTGTTGTCATGTGCAATGCTGCGGATGCTGCTGCTGGATTCTGTAGCCCTTTCCAGACCTTTCACTTGCAGACGGAGTTTTACCACCAGCATCCGCGGACGACTGTCAAAAATCGGATAGCAAGTGCCGATGCAAGTCGCGTAATGCTACGCCTGGTGGTAGCTATTTATTTTGTTTTGCTCTTGGTTTCTGTTTTCTTTTTATTATTATTTTCATTTATTGTTAAAATTAATTTAGTAAACCACCCTCCCCAACATCCACTGACGACACACTCAAATTTCCCTTGCATTTTCAATTGCGAAGAATTCAAATTAGCAAACGTTTATTATTTCTGTGTAGAATATTTTTATTCTTATTTTTATCGTTGGTTCTCTTTAATTTGCATATGGAACGATTTCTCATTCTGGTTTGTTGTTGTCTTGTTGTCTGGCGAGTGTTACAGTAGCCTGTAGCAATTGACTCGAGCACCCATTGCCTCAGTCTCTTACAATTGAATGTGAAGTCATTTTATGGCGCATTCAAATTGGAAAATCCAAGACTTCTTTAAGTTGCTTGTTGTTTGTTTTTGTTTATGAAAATTCTCATAAACATTAAAAAGTGTATGGGCTTTCGAATGTCTACGATAAGTTGATTTAATTGAACTTTTCGCAATTCTTCATAGATTACTTCCTCCTATACACTATCTGGGATTTACTATTATGATTTCAACTTAAACTCACTTTCTTAGCAAGGATAATCTTCTGAGGACATACAATTAAAGCGGGTGAATGGTAACGAGAAAATCAATATATCATTCATAGTCCCATTATTTATTATAAGCTCATAATTCCAAGTGACGGGACACATTCTATGTCTATCCTATGTTAACCGCATCAGATGAAATGTTATTCTTCAGCGAAAGGACATAACAGTGGTAAGGATCCGGTAGGCGAATGCAAAGAATGTAAGGATAATCAAAATAAAACTTCGTAAATATGGATAAACATCTCATAACATCTCTTCTATTTATCATACAAATATGGAATATGATTTGTGATAAATTATGTCGCAGGCATACAGAATCTTCAATAGAAATTACAATATAATAAGATTATATTATTGTCCTTAAATAGATACAGTGTGATCATAAATGTGGTAGCTTTTTACAATCAAATGTTTACGATAAAAAGACAAAATTTTACATTTGTCAAAATTAAGCGTAAGAATTCTTAGCACATCACTGAGATAAGGAATCAAGATCTTCTTGAAGAAGCATTTGTTGGACCGGAGATGGAATAGATAAGCATAACTTAATAACTATTGTAATATTGTTATCGATCCAAGAAACCCACTGCACCTTTAATTAACCCCAACAATGGTTAAGTGTAAACAATTTGGAGATATCGTTCTCCTTTCATTCATCATATGTTTCATATTAGATCAAATCCCCAGATGAATAAGTCTTGTACTACACAAGTGTGAACAGAGATTTTCACTTTGGAATGATCTTTGTGGTCGCAACGTAATTGCTATCAGCTATACAAGTGTCTAATTCATATTCAACAACCGTGTAGATTTCAAGACCCTAGGATTACTGGATCTTAAAACTCCCATACAAATATTTCGATCTCTATGTGTACTGACTATACCCTAAACATAAGTCAAATCAATAATCAAATACTTCTGAATGCTCTATCACAGAGCGTACGCAAAAACATTTTCTAGGGGGTGCGTGAACGGTACATCAACTTCTTAATTATTTTAATTACTTTCTATTACATTCAACAAAGGAATAAAATCAATTTATATTTCCTGTTCTAGGGGCAAAGAAAATGCTATGTTTTATTTATTGTTTCCTTTAAAATTTTATTTATATCTATGGATTAATTTTCTAGTTTTCGTCGTTACTTTATCTTGTTTTAATTAATTTCTTTATATATGTTTACTTTTCAACTATTTGTTTTATTAAACACTTCTCACTGATTTTGGTTTTTTTGTTCATTAAATCCATTTTTTAAAATGGATGGTAATCGTACTGATTTGTTTTTTTTTTTTTTTTTGTTTGTTCTATAAAGCCATTTAAATATATTCATTATTATCAATGGGACCAATATTACGTCACCTAATCAATGCAGGTTAATCACAGAATTTTTTTTTTTTTGTTCTCTAAAGCCATTTAAATATTTTCAAAGTTACCGGTTCAACTGATCTGTTTTTTTGTTCTATAAAGCCATTTAAATATTTTCGTTATTACCCAGAGGACAGACATGACGCGGGGCAACATCTAATCAATTCAGGTGAATCCTTAAGTCGTACTGATATTTTTATTTTTTTTTTCCAATCAATTCAGGTTAATCATTGATTTTGTTTTTTTTTTTTTTTGTTCAATAAATCCATTTCAAGGTTGTCGCTGATAACAATTTTGAATAAAGACGATGGATGTTAATCGTACTGATTTTGTTGTTTTTTTTTTGTTCTATAAAGCCATTTAAATATTTTCGTTATTATCCATAGGACAGAAATCATATGGGGCAACATCTAATCCTTAAGTCTTACTGATTTTTTTGTTTTTTTTTTTTTTTTGTTTTATAATGCCATTTAAATATTTTCGTTATTATTCGTGGTACAGAAATGACACTGGGCAACGTCTAATCAATGTTGGTTAATCTTTAAGTTGTACTGATTTTTTTTTTTTTTTTTGTGATAAAGCTATTTAAACATTTACGTTATTATCTGATGACCGGAAATTACATCAACTGTCCACTATTTATAGACATAACGGGAAATTCATTTCTAGAAATAGGAACACTTACCTTGATTTCTTACGTTTTACAAGACTAAACTTAGTTTCATGTGTTTTACAACACAAAACAACATTTCCTGAATTTTGCAACATTAACTTCGTTTTGCAACACTATTCATGTCCTGCATTTTGCAACACCAGACTTCATATATTGCGTTTTGCAACACTAAACAACATTTCCTGAATTTTGCAACACTAAACTCCTGAGTTTTTCAACACTGAACTTTGTATATCACGTTTTGCAACACTTAACTTCAATTTATACATTTTCCAACACTATTGATGCCCTGCGTTTTGCAACACTAAACGGCATGTCTTACGTTTTTCAACACTGAAAAAACACACTTCCAACACTTAGTATATTACGTTTTGCAACACCTAACTTTATTTTATACATGTTGCAACACTATACATGTCCTGCATTTTTCAACACTAGACTCCATATATTGCGTTTTGATACAATTTCATGCTTTTTGAAACACTGAACTTTGAATACTGCGTTTCGCAATACTTAACTTCAATTTATACATTTTCCAGCACTATTTATGCCCTGCATTTTGCAACACCAGACTTCATATATTGCGTTATGCAACACTAAACAACATTTCCTGAATTTTGCAACACTAAACTCCTGCGCTTCCCAACACTGAACTTTGTATACTACGTTTTGCAACACTTAACTTCAACTTATACATTTTCCAATACTTTTGATGCCCTGCATTTTGCAACACAATTCATGTCCTGAATTTCCCAACACTACACTTCCTGCGTTTTGCAATACTTAACTTCATTTCATACATTTTGCAACACTAAACTGCCTATATTGCGTTTTGCAACTTTGAATTTCATTTCTTACGTTTTGCAACACTGAACTTTGTATGCTGCCCTTTTGAACATTAGCTTCATTTCTTACGTTTTACAACACTAAACTTCATTTCATACATTTTTCAACACTAAATTTTGTGACTTGCACAAAACAAACAAAGTTTTTTTTTTAATAAGAACATGAATTCAAATGGGATGGTTTGTATTGTGCAAAATTTCAGCTCTCTAGCTTAAAAACTGAAGAACAAGTTTGCATACATAGAGGATGGACAGACAAATTGACAGATGGACAGATGGGAGATGACTTTATCAACTCGATGTGTCCTATCTGTCTGTTACAAACTTCATGACAAACTTAAAATACTATTCACTGCATATAGAATGTAAGAAGTTCAAGGTTTCTGACCATTTTTTTTTTACAAAGCATAACATAGTACAATTGGAATATTGATACAAGAGTCAATAAGGGAACTATACAAATCGGTTGTTCTAAGAAATCTTCTAAAATAGATCAGATTTTAGAAAGAGTAAGATAGAATAGAATAGAATTCAGCCTTGATTTAATATAAATTGCATTTTACATCTCATGAGGAGTTTTTTTTTAAAGTGATACATATTATTGTTATTGTCAAATATACTCAACTCGACCGTAGACCAATAATTTTAATGACATTTCGTTTTCGCTCTGCAGGTGTCTCACTAGTGTTTTATTGAATAAGGACCACAAATGTGCGATTCTTTCATTTTGTCATACACATTTCCATGTTGTTAGGAATTTCAAATACTCGTATCATCAAAATTGTATGAAATGAAATGAAATGAAATGAAATCCAATCGAAAAAAGTAAACCATTCGGAACGAATCTTAATCAAAGGACATATACATGCTACAATATTATAGTAATAGGTACATAGTATAGTAGTAAGTACAATCCCACCACAATTCTAAGTATGTACAATAAGTGCTTAGTATTGTACAATAAATGAAAGCAATCAAGTGTGGCAGCATGCACCTGCAGTGCGCCACCATCAACGTCACTAGGATCATTTCTAACCAACCACTAGGACGCATCATATGATATATCTACTATTATAACATAACATATCAAATCACATCATCATATAACCCAAAAACAAATGCAATGCGTAAGCCGACAAAGATAAAGTCACAATATTATTCCACAATTGGCCATATCCGGTATAAAATTAATTTGCACAGCATGAACTCAAAGCAGAGACTTTTGTACTATTGTACTATTCACTATGCTATTCTACATATTGGAATATTTGTAGAAATGTAGATACTATTTATATTGTATAGATACAAATATGTATGAATGATGATGTTGTTGTTGTTGTTGTTATTATTATGCAATATCTTGTATGGCCTAAAATAGACATAGACATCGATATATGTATGTACTTAGTTAGTAGTAGTGGTAGGAGGAGAGAGTAATGGTAGGGAAGTAGAAGATATCTTTTACGGTTATAAAATAAATGTCGACCATAAACCGTGACAAAATCGACAAACATTACAAATTACAATAGTCAACAATAACTTCAATTTGAACAGTTCAAGATTGGCCAAATAGGATTTGAAATTATTGCAATGAGGGGGGCGACACTACACATACTATACTATACTATACCATACTGTGTTCAACTAGACTTTTCATTATCCAAATGAAATCAGAAGAAAGAAAAAAAAAAAGAAAAAAAAAAAGAAAGAAAAATCAGAAATGATATTGTAATCGGAGCAGGATGACAATGAGAACGAAAATGCGAATTGGGAACGTGAACACATAAATGACAATGACAATGAATGTCGCTTGGGTGTGACACCCTGAGCGGCAATACCACGTTTGTGACAGTTCCTTTGCCTTTAACACCATCCATCCATCGACTGGCAGTGATAGTGGCTACGACTACGACTATGACTACGACTACTACTACTTCGATGTACCATGGTACATTTGTTGTTCGTTCAATCCGCATACAAAATGTAAATATTTAATTTTGAAAGAGTGTAACTAAAGGGATTTGCAACGCGCGTGGCATTACTACGTGCCTTGCTTCAGTTCAGTTCATCCACAAACAGAAACACAAACATAAACACAGCCGCATCCACATCCACATCCTTCGACGCCGTTCGTATGAAATTAACGTAACCCGCAGGATTCGTTATGCTTGTACTATGATGTACGCCGGAACGATGTCGTATGTGAAACTGTGTTTTTATTTGACTTTCTTCGTCTCAACTCACTTCGCTTCTCCTTACACTGAATATGACTCACATCCAAGCACCCAATACACACACACACACACACATACACACAAACATCTCATTGTGTCCATTTCAATCTATGCCACCCCAAAATATACAAGAAAACGTACTTTCAAACACACAGCTCCGCATACTTTTACTTACACTTGTCCTTTTTTGTTCAGTTAGTGAGCGAGCGTCTCATGCTGGTGTGGCTTCTGGAACACTGCCCACTACTCACCTCACTGTATCTCACTTCACTACACCGCGCCTCAAACCTCCCAAGCCCATTCTCAGTCTTTGTCTCAGTTCTCTGGTCACGAGCGCATAAAAAATGACATGTCCAAGTTCGAATGTTCCTTATTGTGTCTTGCTCCTTGGGTTTGGTTTGGTTTGGTTTGGTTTGGTCTCGTAGCACTTACGTTTCTTGTACCCATCGTATGTTGTTTGTGTCCTTATTTTTCTTGTTCAATTTTTCTTTTGCTTTTTGCTGTTACTTTCCTTTAGTCTTTTTATGACAAAATAATATCGAGATAAGCAGAGGATTAACAAATAAAAAAAGGAAAAATATGCGGGCTCCCTTTCACTACTATTATTGCTACCAAGTACTACCACTGCTACAGAAAGATTGTACGTATGTATACATAACATGTGTAATCTTTTGCATGGGTATACGGATATCGCATTGACGTCGGTTTGTTTTGACCCGGGCCAACCTTGTCCGGGCTGGTTCGGTTGCTTGTGTGGTCGAATCGTTATTTCTTTCCTTCTTTCTTTCGGTTGTTTCCACTTTGAATGGTTCCGGGCTTTTCCCAAATAAAAATAAATCGAATTCAAAGCTGCCAACGGTCCAAGAGACAAGGGGGGCATAAAGTTTTAATCGATTGATTGCTCAATTTAGTTTCATATGTGGGTTACATTTTTCCTCATTTAAAAGTTGTGCGAAAATATTGAAGAAAACTTTTAAAAACATGACACAACATTTAATTTGCTTGACCTCTAATTTTCGTAGATTTTTTTGTGTTTACTATTATACAAAGTGGTAATTTTGTGTGTAATCGGAGAACTGCGTGCAATACATTATAATGATAAAGTATCTATATTCAAAATATCAGCAGGAAAGCTCCAAAACTTAAAGCATTGCATACACAGAATCTTTGGCGAATGACGAATGGTGATCAATTTATCAATTAATTCTACTCGTCATCTTAATCATTTTTAGGCTTCCGGACTTAAAGGGTATCAAAAGGAACCCTATTGCAGAGATTTCGTTGTCCGTCCGTCTGTCCGTCCGTCAGTTCATATCTCATAAAACGCATTAGCTAGAGAGTTTAAATTTTCACAGAATATGTAGTTCTATCATCGGGCATCAGCAACAAATTCTAATAAGTAAAATATTTTCAAAAACTTAAAGCGATCCCCATACACGAATCATTTTGGTTTGTGTGGCAGCTATACGATCCAGTAATCCCACGATCTTGAAATTTGGATACTCTGTGGCTGGCTATATAACAGAAACTTATATTGTCAAAATTTCAGTTTGATCGGATTACTAGGGAGGTTATCTCCCATACAAACTTTTTTGTTTTTTGTTCTATCGAACTGAAATTTAGATACTATAAGTTTCTGATATAGGCGCGGTATATTTTTTGGAATCAGTCAAATCAAACCCCAATCTGGTACGGAACCCTCCGTGTATGAGTCTGACTCGCACTTGGCCCATTTTTCTTACATAATATACTTTTTCTGAGTCTCCAACTTACAATTCAATAAGATTAATGTTAGATTTCTTGAGAAAATATTTGATGAAAGATCTGTTCCGCACTTTTTTTTGGAATTAACTTTTATAATTGAGAATTTTGACTTTTCGTTTGTCGTTTGTCGTTTGACGTTTTCCCTTTTAATATTATTTGTGTTTTACTATCGCAAGGATCTGAATAGACCTGAAACTTAATTAGAGCACACTTAATTATGATTACTTAGCGACATCATCGCTACCGACAATGCAACAATGGAACAAGAACTTTGAAGAACAATAAAAACAACAACAATAGCAAGCAGTAATTGAGGTTTTGAATAGGTCAACGTAGTACTTAGTATACCGGAACAGCCAAAGGAAGCCGATGACTGAGGTAAACAAAGCAATCAGATCCAGGAACTGTCTAACCAATTCCACTATTTAACATCACTTCAGTTAACCTCAAGTGAGTGATTGCCATCAACAGCTTGATTTGAAATTTCCACAAAATGAAAGCAAAAAAAATGCATAGGTATAAACCATCATCATCATCATCATCATCATCATCATAATCATCTTCATCGTCCTCATTTGTATCGTTGTTCGTACTAAATATCAACATGAAAACAAAACAAAACAAAACAGAACAGAACAGAACAGAATAGAACGAAACAGAATACAAAACCGAATAAACCAAAAGGACATAAAAAAACTGAGACACAAGCGCGCATATCCATCGTATCCATTGTAGTGGAATGAACTACTAAGCATTCTGAGCTAAGTTGAGTTCAGTTAAGATGAGTTGAGTTGAGTTGAGTTGAGCAGAGTGGAGGATTCATATGTTGGTTGTTAACATAGCGTATATCCTAGTTCTTAGATTTGCTTAGCTGTCCTAGCTAGCTAATAGTTAGACGCACACATATTAGTGCAATATCTACATATACATTTCATTCAATTCATATAGATCTACTACTATATCTATATATCTATATACGAGTATGGGTATGTTTTATGTTGTATCTTGTATCTATCTCACTAGTACTTTTCTTTTCTTTACTAAAACGTTCTTTCAACTCATTCTTTTCTTGCTCAACGAAGCGTTACAGGATGCGATGCGCTTTGAAATAACAGATTTCAAATGAGTTGCTTTCAAACAACATAAGAAAGACAGACTGACAGAGACAGAAAGACAGACAGATAAACCATAAGAAAGAAAGCAAAACGAAAAAAAAAAAAAAAAAAAATTAAAAGAATGGATGCGATGGTTAAGGTAAACTAAGAAAAAAAGAGTCGAGTCGAGACGAGACAAGACGAGACGAGATGAGTTGAGTTGAATTGAGTTGAGTTCAGTATGAGTGCGGCTCATCAGGATAATTACTTGTGTGCAATTATGAGATTAGTTTATAGGCCAATAATTCTTTTCAATGCATATTTCTTTTAACTATAGAAACTTAACATGCTTTAGATCCTTGGATAAAAACGAAGAAGAATAGATTCACATCCAGATCCACACACATACACACAGAGATACATACAATACTATAGAACTTCTATAGAAAAGAGATCCTAGATGGATTTAGATAATTGATTCGGTTAGAAAGCCAAACAACTCAATCAATTTTGTAAGCCTTTTGTTTTTTATGAGTTTTACAAGCATGAGGAAGATATTTTTCTTTATTGTTCCTTTGTTTCCATATAAAGATCTACTATTATTTATATTATTAGGAAAATAAATACAAAATGAGATATATATGCATGTCTTAATCTATTAATATAGCTAAAAGTGACCAAAGCACACAAGAAACCCATGAACAGTTAAGAGCAATTTTGCTAGAGTTATCAAATATTCTTTTATTCAAGTTTGCATAAACTTCCTTCTAGACAATTAACTTAGGTTTTACTGGGGATGCTCAAAGAACTCAAAAAGTATCTTAATAAAATCACAATTAAAAAGAAATTTAATCAAGTGGATCGATCATTGAACTTTTAAAGTGAAATGATTCCAAAAATACTTACAATTCTGTTCAAGAAGTATAATAATTTTAAATTTTTGTAAAGTACATAAATACATACCAGAACATGGACTATATGAAAAAAAAAAAATAAAAAAAATAAATAAGAAAAAAAGGTAATTGGAAATGAAAATGAAAAATTAATTTACAACAATTTGGCGAAAACTGAGCTGCAGGCATTGATCGCCACTGAATTGAGATATTAAGTGAAGTAAGTAAGTGAAGGAAGGAGTGAATGAAGGAACCAGGTTGAACCAGGAAGAAGTGATCATATAATTGAAGGAATGAAAAGAAAGAAAAGGTAATGAAAAAAAAAAAAGGAAAGAGAAGGATCAAGTAAAAGTATAAATCAACAAGGAAACAAGGAAACAAGGAAACAAGTAAACAAGTTAAGTGAGTAGGCGAGATCAGTAAGCACATTAAAAAATGAGAAAATAAAATTGGAATTGGTATGGTTATGGGTATGGGTATGGGTATGGGTATGGGAATGGATAAGGGTAAGGGTAAGGAAATAGTGGAGACATGGAGGAGAACATGTTGCTGTTGTTGTGATGATGGCAATTTTGAAAACACTCATTTATTATCTTACTAATACATTGCATGCATTTTATTCTTGCAGCACTTGACTTGATTGCTCTTACCAGAAAAAGAGCCAAGCATAGACGATATAGAAACTCCTCCAAGATTAAAACCAAAAAAAAAAACAAACAATAAAAAAACAAATAAACCAAAATTGAAGCAACCACAGCTCTACCCCAACCCACTGACTGACTGAATGACTGACTGACTACATCATATGTCCGCCACAATCAATGCCACACACTCTGTTTTGGGTCTTCTACATACTAAAAACTGAGGTTCAGTGAGGTTCGGTGATGATGATGATGATGATGATGATGATGGACACAATGTTGCGCCGGCCTAACTACACTTCAATTGTATTCAATTTAGTGTTGAGTGGTTGGGTTGGCACGGCAAGTGGCCACCGCCATTGCCATCGTCTTCGTCGTCGACAATTGAAGGCGATGTGAATGAGATGCGATTATAGGAAGAAAAGTGAGATACAATATCTTAAGGGAATGAAGGGATCAGATATTCACTCCTGCAGCTTAAAAGAGGGGGTTTGGAGTTAGTTAAAGAAAGTTTAGGGCTTGAAATGAAACACGCAAAAATCGATATGATTCTCGATTTGAGTTAAGCTGAGCGAAACACTAAAAACTACAAGAAAAGTAAGGAAAAGATTTGAGTAACCACAAGAAAACAACAGAATAGTGAAGACGATGAACAGCAACAGCAGCAGATGCAGCAGAAGCAGCAGCAGCAGCAACTTCAACCGCAAAGAATTGAGGCGAGTTGGGTTAAGTTGAATGGAGTTGAATGGAGTCGATTCGAGTCGAGTCGAGTCGAGTTGAGTCGGGCTGAGTTCAGTTCAGTTCAGATCACTTGAGTCCAATGTTGTTGTTAAATAGCAGGGCGGAACTTGATGAGATGATGGGCAATTATCTGCGGGAGGTCTTGCTCTTGTTATTGTTGCTATTGATGTTGCTGTTGCTGTTGCTGTTGTAACTTTGTTATTAGCTCATTTCATTGTTTTTTCTTTTTTTTTTTTGTTTTTTGCTGTGGCTGTTGTTGCTGGTTATTGCGGTTGCGCGTTGAACGCGTTGCGCATGCGCGCCAGCTTCAGCGCCATCGCCAGCAACGCCTTTGGCCCCCATGATATTCTCATGTCGTTGTAGTCACTACAGCTAAAGACATTGAGGGGAGACACTCAGAAAGGAAAGCAACAGAGGGTGCCTGGATAAACATGTATGTAGTTAAGCATGACGAGGTGCAAACGTGTATACCAAAGTGAAGCATTTGTAAGCCAAGTCAAGTTAAGCTATGCTGCCATGCCAGGGCAGTCCAAGCCAGGCCGGGCCAGCCAATCATTGCCCTCAAGGCCAATTTAGAGGCCTACAACGATGAAGATGACGATGAAGATGAGATACACACATTCATACGAGTAGTTAGCACAGTTGAGCATCATCATAGCATGCAAGGTAAGGCATGAGGCATCAGTAGGCGCCACGAAGGTGGGCGATTGGTGGCATTGCGTTCGTTTCTGTGCGTTGTTCTTTGTTGAACAAATATTTTTTAAACACTCCAAAGGATAACATACAATAAAACTAAACGAAAGAGACCACACGAGAAAAGCGCACAGAAGACAGAGAAGTACAGTGGTAGGTAGAGTGGTAGTAGGAATCTTCATAAGAAAAACTAAAAGAAGAGGAGGTCGAAGATGTCCGGAGATGAGGGTAAGAGCTGACGAACAACGGCGTTGTCTATGGCGGCTATGACGGCGGCTAACCAAACACGATGAGGCGTTGTTGGCGTCATGAAACTACAAACATGAACTCACAGCCCCAACTAAGACAGTCAGACAGTCACCGCCACCATTCAACCAACGACGATGTCGACGACGACAAAGTAAAGTCATAGCAATTGCATTGAGAGGAGGTGAGCGAGGTGAGCTGAGCTGAGCTGAGCTGAGCCAAGCCAAGTTTACCTTTGCAAATGGACACTGAGTGTGTCGGACGGATGGTTAAAAACGAAGATATCGACCACATTGATGACGATGGCGATGAGTAGAACTACGACGACGACGACGACGACACGAAGGCATTCGATAATTGCTTTAGAAAGTATGCGCCAGCCGTCGTTGCCTCGTAGCCGTTGCCATTGCCATTGCCGCGTCATCAAATGGAGCTTGAGAGGAATGAATAGTGGCGACAACGGCGTCTTTAACTAAACACGATTCGATCAATGTGTATTTTATAGATAAAAGATATACTTACATACATGTGTACAGACATATAGACAGACATTCGTATGTACGAGTATGTTGGTAGATTGGTAGGTTGGTTGGCTGCTTGATACTACTTGCAACGAGTATCTATCTATCTATCTATCTATCTCTATAAGTAACTAGAGACATTTATTGTTGCTGATTTTGTTGCTGGGAGCAATTTTCTTATTGCAGAATTGTGGTGAGTGGTGAGTGGTGAATGGTGAGGTGGTGGTACTTTATCTTTGGTACACTCATGAATCCCTTAGTAAGTATGTATTTGATGTATTCGATGTGAGAAAAATGATTTCATTTTGTCGAGTGTTAATTTATTTTGATCGATCCACGTGTTCTTCTTTCTCTATTATGCTTCTTATTATTTTTCATTTATATATGCATATAGAAAAGGGGAAGGCTAAAAGTTCTCCTAAATCACCACCAATACTAATTTATTATTAATTGTAATGCATTCGTAAAATGTTTGGAAATTAATCATGGCACCCAGTTTTGATTAGTAGTAAAACATAAAATCAGGAACTAAACTCTAAGGAAGGATATCTTATAAACGAAGCTCCTAGTCTACTGATAACTTGCCTCATTGCTTGTTGCACGGGACAACCAAAAAAGGAATGGCAATACTTTGTTTGCAGCGTTCTATTCTTTTTTTTTTTTTTTTGGATTTGCATCTGTAAAGTTTGTATCTTTTCTTCATAATTTATAACTTCAATAAGCATTGTTTCTCTTAGTTTGTTCCGGTTCTTGTTTTGTAGGGGGAATTTGCATGAGTGATGTTGGAAATCCCTCTTTATTTACACAATTATATTAAGGATCTATTTTCTCCATTCTTGTTTTGTTTTCATAAACTTAAATACGTCTATTATATATTCATTTTCCTTTACTTCCTTACCCATAGTCTTTGTTTCTGCTCATCTTATTTCTAATTGCCAGTTCCATATTTAGTCAAGTTGTCTTCACTCATTTACCATCGCCATCGTCATCATCATCGACATAAAATCATCATCATCATCATCATCATCATCATCATCATCATCATCATCATCACTTCAAGGAAATACTTAGGAAAAAAAAAACAAAAAAACAAAAACTATGCACTCGACAACACTTCAAGTGAGCCAAAAAGTACTTGAGGCATGTACGATTAGTTAGTCGGTCTTTCTGTCTGTCTGTCTGTTTGTCTGTTTGTCTGTCTGTATGGCATTCAGTATTCAGTGAGTGAGATGATGTAACAAAACCAAATCCTAGGAACGAGGTCAAGTGTTGTCGTTGCTTGCTTGCTTGATATTCTAGTTGTTGTTGAATAAATATTCTTAGGAATTGTGTCATTTAGTTGGGAAGCATAGAAGCATGGAAAGGAACCCTACCCTACACACTCTACACACTCCAAGTATGTTATGAGTAGCATATAGCTGAAGAAGTGGGGCGGGATACAGGTGTAAAGTGGCATCTACTTGTAGTCAGTGAGAGCAAGTGGAAGAGCTAATCTCAAGCTGTTGAAATTTCTGGCATAAATGAGAGCAAACCAGAGAAGAGAGGAGAGGGCACCTAAAGAATGTTGCCCGGAAGTTGTCACCAAATAGCCAAAAGCAACAAATAATTCTCTCATTGAGCAATGACGAGAAGCAAATATGAGAAGACACCCACTCTCAAACAACCTCGCCTACACTCAAGTGTAAAAAAAATAGAGCATAAAATAAGGAGAGAAAAAAAAAAAAACAATAGACAACCAAAAAATTGAGCTTGAGTGACTGCAAAGAATGCGAGATAACAATGCATATCCTCTGTACGAGGACATGTGAATCTAAGGAAGCATGCCAAAGGATGTGCGCCTAGCATTTATTTACATTCAATTAAGCGTCATCGTGAAAAATGCAAAATCCTTTATTTTTTCCCAACTATTTTCCATTGCTGCCTTTCCTTTTTTCTCTGTATTATTAGTGTTTTATTTAGAGAAAAAGAAACAAAAAAAAAAAAAAAAAAACTATTGTAGAAAGAACGTTATCTTCGACTATGCCGAAGATGAAATACTCTTCACGCTGTGAGTGTTTCATTGTAGTATTGAAATGGGTGGTTTGTATGAGAGTGGTCCGATTCGGCTAGTTCAGACAAATGTACTGCGTACAGTAAAAAAAAAACACAGGTTCGTGCAAAATTTCAGCTCTCTAGCTCAAAAACAAAAACATGGCTTAAGCAATTTGTCTAATCGAGCTGATCATATACTATATATATATACACTTTATGTGGTCTCTTTTGTCTCCTTCTGTCTGTTACAAACTTCATGACAAACTTACAATACTATTCACTCCCATAAAGAGTATAATTACGTTGATTAGTTAAAAGAATGCTATCTTTTAAGGTGAGTAAACAGATTAGATTTTAGTTGATCGGAAGAAATAGAGTTAGATACAAGGTCCTATACTCTATAGGTTGTATGATTGACATAAAACACGAAATGGATCATGCTGCAAATAAGTAGTCTTACAGGAACTAACAAGTATAGGAGAATAATTCCTTGTCACCCGAAAAGGAACATTGAAATTTATACTACCAAGTAAAGATGGGAGAAAATACTGCCTACAATTAGATTGTACAAGAATGTGACACCAAGAGTCCTTCTACGACTGGATAATAAAGAAAGGCGGATTAATTTAAGACGGCTATGGTTAGATGGAAGGTTACAACACAAAAATTGCTTTTTAACAGACTTAATCCTATGACTTTACTTTTTAAATTGTGGGTCCCATACACGCGATGCATATTCAAGAATTGGTCTAACCAAAGATGTGAATAATAATTTAGTGTTGTAAGGATCAATTAACTCTTTAGACCAACGTTTAATGTATCCTAACCTCTACCTCTACCTTTACTTATGATACAAGAGATAAGCGAGTCAAAGTGCAGCTTTGGACCCATCAAGACTCCCAGATCACTGAAATGTGTGAAACGTTCTAGAGTGTGATCATTGATGTGGTAGCTTTTTACAATTGAATGTTTACGATAAAAAGACAAAATTTTAAATTTGTCAAAATTAAGCGTAAGCACTCATTCATTTCGTGAATTTCGCAACATTAACCTTTATTTCCTGTGTTTTGCAACACTTACATTTGTTTCACGCATTTTACAACATTTAACTTCATTTCTTACGTTTTACAACACTTATCTTCATATCCTGCGCCTTGCAACACTGGGTTTTGTATACTCCGTTTTGCAACACATAACTTCTACATTTTGCAACACTTAATTTCATTTTCTGTACTTCGCAACACTTTACTTCATTTCTTACGTTTCACAACACTTATCTTCATATCCTGCGCCTTGCAACACTGGGTTTTGTATACTCCGTTTGCAACACATAACTTCTACATTTTGCAACACTTAATTTCATTTTCTGTACTTCGCAACACTTTACTTCATTTCTTACGTTTCACAACACTTATCTTCATATCCTGCGCTTTGCAACACTGGGTTTTGTATACTCCGTTTTGCAACACATAACTTCTACATTTTGCAACACTTAATTTCATTTTCTGTATTTCGCAACACTTTACTTCCACATTTCACAACACATACCTGCATTTCCTGCGCTTTGCAACACTGGGTTCTGTATACTACGTTTTGCAACACATAACTTCTACATTTTGCAACACTTAATTTCATTTTCTGTACTTCGCAACACTTTACTTCTACATTTCACAACACTTACCTTCATTTCCTGCGCTTTGCAACACTAGGTTTTGTATACTCCGTTTTGCAACACACAACTTCTACATTTTGCAACACTTAATTTCATATTCTGTACTTCGCAACACTTTACTTCTACGTTTCGCAACACTTACCTTCATTTCCTGCGCTTTGCAACACTGGGTTTTGTATACTCCGTTTTGCAACACATAACTTCTACATTTTGCAATACTTAATTTCATTTTCTGTGTTTTGCAACACTTTACTTTTACATTTCACAACACTTACTTTCATTTCCTGCGCTTTGCAACACTGGGTTTTGTATACTCCGTTTTGTAACACTTAAAATCGATAATTAAATATTTCTGGATGCTCTATCCCAGACCGTTGGCAAAAACGTTTTCTATGGGGTGCGTGAAGAGTATATCTACATCGGCATAGGCGAAGTTAAACTTAGTTTTACTTGTTTTTTTTTTTATGGGAGAATAATGTTTTTTTTATTTCGATTCTGTTTTTTTTTTATTTTTTATTTTTTTTTTTGGTTATAACCATTGATCCTCTTCTTTTTAAGCGTATACGTTTTGTCAAGTCGTGGGATGGAAGGTCAGTTAGTTTTAGGATGGAATGTCGCTCTAAGGTTTTGTGATATCTCCTGCTACCATTAATACTCCTGAAACATTATTACACCGAGATCTTAAAGAATATCATAGTTAGTTATTTACCAATCGAAGCATTTTAAATTATTGTCTCTGTATTATGTTTATGTACGTTTTCTTAGCAGTATCCAATAGTTGTATGCCAGACGTCGGTATAGACTTATGGCATTGGTTGTCAGCTTAGATTCTTTATAAAAAAAAAAGTAGTATAGCAGCTTTAATTTAAATATAAGTTGGTCTTTATTTTTTTTTTTTTTTTTTGTTGGATGTGTGTGATATTTCCATGTTAGTTTACTGTCAACTGTTTACCTTTCATTATTAATTACTTAATTAATTGGCTGATAAGTTCTCGGTATCATATATAACACTTGCATCGTTTTCAATTTATTAATTTTAATTTACAATAGCATTTATCAAACCAAGTGCATATTTCGTCCAAGTTTTCTTGCAGCCTAGTTGATGCCACAGATAGGTTCTTGTGGGAGTATATTAGTATTGTGTCATCAGCGAAGGTGGCCACCATTGACGAGCTGCCTTGTGAGGTTGGGATGTCTGCGGTACTCCTACTTTTATCTGTCTTAATGTTGAAGTTTCGTATAGGTCACTTTGAAGTGTGGCCTTAATTTTTCTAATTTTTTCTAACACCTACACATAACTTTTTTTTTTGTTCAGATGAATTTGCTGAATTGTAGAGTGACTTTGTCTAAATCCGAATTGGTGGTCAGGTATGATTTTGTTTACGTCTAGTATTGGGTGAATTCTATCAAGTAGTGCTTCTATATATTTTTCTATTATAAATTTTCAATGGTTTTAAATCTTCTCCATCAATTCTCACATAACATAATATTTTTTTTTTTGTTTTTCTTTTTAATATTTTGTAGTTTGTTTTATTTTGTTTTGGTAATAATTTATTAAAAATTTCATAAATATTTTGATTGCCACCCATGGTGGATATTTGTCACTTAAAGTGTGTTAACCTTGGTTTAATGGTTTTCTGTTCTGTTCTGTTCCCTTCCCTTCCCTTCAGATAAGTTTTATTCTATACTGTACTCGTTGTTTTGGGTGAGGCTTGGGGTTGAAATGGTATGTGTGTGTGTGTGTGTGTGTGTGTGTGTGTGTGTGTATCTAGTTGAACAATTCATTGAGAGTGAGTTGCAACAAAGTTTTGTTATTATTAGTTTTATTATTTTTGAATTTACCATCATCATCATCATCATCATCAGCATCAGCACTAGGATTGAGGGTGCGGTACTTGAAAATTAACGCGTGGGAGCTTTAGAGATATAAAAATTTCTATTATAATAATAGTAGTGTGTTGTTGTTGTTGTTGTTGTTGTCAATGTAATCGTATCATACTTTTCTGAAAGTGAAACTAGACAAAATGCATTGAATTTGGTAGAGCGATGCTGATGATACTGATGATGATGATGATGGTGGGATGGTGATGCTGCTGTTGCTGGGACTTTGGTAAGCGACATCAGTCAACGGAAGTTTCAATTCGCAAGTTGAGCTTCCTTCCGTTCACGTGGCAAATTGTGTCGCCGCGATGTCAATTGCAAACGCGTAACAACAGCGGCAGCCATTGCTTCCGGACGAACGATAATTTCCGTCCTGATTCCGTTCCATTCAAACTCACACTTTCGGCTATGATTCTCAAAAACACTACACTAGTATAGTGTAATACACTACTTCTCTTCTCTTCTTTTCTCTTCTCTTTTCCTCTCCTTTCCCATCTTCCAGTCCAGTCTCTAGTCTTTCTGGTCACGAATGTGTGGTGGTGCATTGTTACAATGATTTTTTAAACGAGTGACGGCGTTCGTGCGTTGAACGTTTTCTATTATTCGCGTCAACTATAAGTTTTTGAAGGATGGTTTGGGGAGGCGGGGGGGAGTGCTTGGTTATCTTCATTTATTGAGTTACACTGAAAATAATCAAAATGATTTTGTTTAAAATATAGGTAAAATTCGTTTCAGGCGTCATCATCACCTCCGAATAGTCACAAACAAAAAAAAAAAAAAAGACGAGCATTGGGAAGCAAGACTGGGAAATTAAGAATGAAATATTAGAAATCTGTCATGTCGATAGATGAAAATATTGAGATTAATACGAGTATATCAACAAAATTTTTAATAGTGTATTTTTGTAGATTCTGTTATTCATGTTCCTGTTATTGTTGTTGTTGTTGTTGTTGCTATAACTCACATATTTTAGTTTAGTGTTTGACCAAATGACTTTGTATAGCATCCTGCTATTCTCATGTTGGTGATGATGATGATGATGATGATGATGATGATGATGATGATAATGACAATGGCAAATACTTTTAATAGACACCACCTAAAATGTTTGGTTGTTGTTGTTGTTGTTGCTGTTGTTGTTGTTGTCCTTTAAGGACCTTTAACCACTATTACCATCTCCACCATCGTCACTGCCGTTCGCCACCCGCCGCTGTGACCGGGTGACAATTACTCATGAATACATTTTACGCCTGATAAATATGAAGAGGAGTTGAGAGTTAGAGATGTAAACCCTTGAAAGTCAAGGACATTGAATGAATGAATGAATGGATGAAGGAACGCAGATTTATGCCTTATTTATGGTTTCATTTGTGGCAAATGCGGAGCGTGCCATCATCGTCATTGGCATCAACATCCTTCACCCCATGTTTTCCACTTCCACTTCCCCTTCCTATTAATATTTTTTTATCTATATTGTCTATAAGTTTGTCGGTCTAAGTCAATTTATTTATTAAGTTTTTTAAAACTTTTCCTTGGCATCAGCTTAAATTAAACAACAGATAAAACATCAAACATGAAATAATTATAAAGTAAAAGCAAAAAAAATATTGTAAAATCAATCAATAAATAAATTTCGAAAAAAATTAAAAGAAGATACAACATTTTAGTGAATATTGGTTGCTTTATGATTTTTAGCAAAATATTTGACATATTTCTAAATGAAATTAGTAGTACTGGAAGTGCCATTGAGAGAGAGAGAGAGAGAGATCTAGAGAGGATTGGTTATACCTTTGTTTGAAGGTTGTTTTTTTTTTTTTACCTTTGGTTTTTAATGGGCCAACATCATCAACATACACAGATATCTTTGTAGTTTTAGTATCTTTGGTTTGTCTTTGATATTGTAGTCATCATCATCATCATCGTCATCATTGAATTGAGGATTTCAATGATGCGGTGACGGCGGCATCTCTAAGAATGCAGCAGCGGCAGCAGCAGAAGCAAACGAATTCATTGTGCACGGTTTAAATTTTTTTTTTTTTTGTGGTCGATCTCCTTCCCGGTATTCTCATCAATCCAATCTCTTCGCCCTCCTTTCTCTTCCTTGCGTTGTACAATATATGTATTTCTGTTTTATCTTCTGACAATGAATATGAGTCTTGGGATGATGATGTTGAGAGGTAGATGAAGAAGGGAGTAGAAGTGCCTTGAGTCTTGCAACAAACGATGAAATGAAACGAAATGAAACGAAAAATTTTCGACTGGCGCCACTTGAATATCGAGACAAGCGAGATGACGACGATGGCGACACTATATACACGAGTACATACATACATACATACATACATGGTTTCTGGATGATATGTGGAATTGTGGGTCTATGGTGGGGGGATGTCTGGGGGTGGCTGGTAAAGCCTATACTACTGCTAGCAATGTAGCTGCAATATAAAGTGTAGTTAGTGACGAAGAACTCAAAGGAAACAAACCAATGGATGAACAGACAGAGGAGAGAGACAGAGGGACAGAGTTAGACGAAGCAACTGGACCAAGCAAGATGTCTTAAACTAAGACGATCCAATCCGAAAAATCGAAGAATCAATGAACAAACGAACGAACGTACGAACAAACGACCGAATGAACACTTAAATGTGGAAGGACATGAAAAAAACACGATTTAAGGATGATTTTTACTTGAGGTTTTAGATTGTGTTCTTTCTTGATTCTTGGTTGATTTTCGGGAATTCTTTTTTCGCTTTATACATACATACACACATATGTACATATCTTTACAACTTTTGTGCTTGTGGTGTTTGTTGTCTTGAAAGTTTGCTGTGTGTAGATTTCAACGCGCTTTGTTTTGTGGTTGTTGCTTGTTTATTTATTTGTTGGATCGTTTGATCTGTGCGAATGCCGCCTTTCAAGGTAAGCGCCGCATTGAGCTGGCGCGTTGAGCGCTACTTGAGGCGCCACACGGCGACAGCAGTCGCCACTGTTGCCATTCCAATTCCAATTCCCATTCTCCTTCTTCTTCTGCTTTGACCATTCTTTTCTTTCATTTCTTGAATAGGATCGAATTTTGGTTAATAGAGGAGAAGTATAGGGAGGAGGTGACAACCAAATGGCATCATGGGGTTGGCGCGCAAATATGTTGCATTAAAATCATGTTCAACAAATGGCATGGGTGTGTCGTCATCATCATACGCAGCGCAGCAATAAAGTGAAGTATGAATTTGTGTGTTGTTAGTTGTGCAGCTACTCGTACTTCTAGTACAAAAGAAGAAGAAGAAGAAGAAGAAGGATGCAACCAAAATTTAATGCAACAAGGTAGCAAGCACCCAAGCGCCCAAACCAACTTAAGACAAGGCAAGGCAAGACAAGGTAAAGCAAGGCAAAGCAAGGCAAAATAAAGTAAACTAAAGTAAATAAAGGTAACCAAGTTAAAAAGCCGCCTTAACCAGTAAATCAATGAGTTTGCAATTTGGCCACCAACAAGGTTCTTGTGCGTGGCTGCGTGGCTGCGTGGCTTTGAATTGCGTGGTTAATGTTGCCAATGTTGCTGATGTTGCTCATGTTGTCCACATTTGGTTCTACATGCCGCTTGTGCCATGAGTTACTGAAAGAAGTAGCTACTGATTATTATTTTTATTATTATTATTATGTAGGTAGTTCTGTTTATTATGCGAAAATTGCAAATTGAATTGGGGTTTTTTTTGTTTTTTATTTCATTTCGATTTTTTTCGATTGTTTTTAAGTGAGCCTCATTATAAATTTAATGGTGCTCATTTAAGATTAGCGTGGGATGAGTTAAGATGAGCAATTATAATAAAATTCAGAGAGAGAGAAAAGAAAAATTAAAATAATTGACCTAAACTTAAGTTTAAGATGGGCAGTGGTGTATAATTATAAGTTGTTATATACCTACCTTCAAATGGGAAAACTCCAAGAGAATGCGAGTTTACCTACACATTATTTGTTCTATAGATAGTAAGTAGTGGGTACAATATATACAATAAAAAACAAACAAAAAACCCATCAGACAGATGCTGCCCACTTTTCCAGACAATTAATTGATAAACTTGCTGTTTGTTCAATAGCTTTCCATTTCTGACATTCAGCGTCATCATTGAATGGTACTCAAAAGTGTCTCAGAAGGTCTGAAGTGTTCTATTTAAAGATTGAAATTGGCTGAAAGTGTGTAAGAAGCAGATGAAGAGTCCAGCATTCTGCATAAAAAAAAATATATATATATTATATATATACTGAAATAATGGAGAAAGTGGCAAATTGGTCTTTCTACTTATACTTATCAACTAGTAAAACATTAAGTACACTTTGGTTTAGAACCATACGCGTATGACATACAAATGTCATAATATTGATATTTATTAAAAGTAATATTGTATTTACACGATAACTTTACTTCAATCATACACTCATTCACTCATCCGTTGTACTATAAAGGTCCATTCTAGCCTTAATCCATGGCATAAACTCTGAGACCCGTGTAAAAAGATTCGGATATCCCGGAACACAGTCCTCATCATAAACAAATGATGTGACTCCAATAAGAATTGGTTCTTTATGTGGAAGTTCATTTTCATTTAAGGCCAGTGGTCCTCCCATATCAAATTTACAAACTGATTTTGAATCCAATACACCAGCGCATAGGTGTGTTTCTTCTAATTGGAACATCGGGAATTGCCTTGTGCAATTCTCGTTTCTCAAGACGTGCACATCAATGCTTTGAAGGAGATTCGAGGGATAACTATAATGTGCCTTGGGCCTATAGAACCCCCAACCAGATGCTCGTGCCCATTGATTAGTATAAGTTTCGTCCGTTCCATTGGGCAAGCTAATTTTATTTACTAAATCATTGAATTCAACGTAAGGTGTCTTGATCAACGCGATATCATTTATAAAACTTCCATCTTTAGTGCGTTCATAGCCTCTGTGAATAAAGAAATTCTCTTTTTCAACTTTCTGTTCATAACGTGATTTCCTCCATTTAATGGTGCCATAGGCGATAATCACAGAGGACTTATCTGAAAGGCATCCTGCTGCCGTGAGAATCCATTCGTGAGCAATGATTGATCCTCCACAAATCTGTTCATCGGGCGATGTTTTGAGGCTTACAATGTAAGGTATTTCACCAGGTTCATTCAGATAACCATTAATGACGCGACCATCGATATTGACATCGGAAAACGCTTTTCCCTTTCCAGGAAAAGGAAAAATCTTAGTAGTTTCAGCAAAAATACTGAATGAACTTAAAGCGAGTACAATAAACGTTTTCATTTTGTTCTAAGTTCTGAAACTTCTACACTACAATACATTTCAAGTGGCTTTTTACTCTTCTTATAAAGGGTTTCTGTGGATTCACTCAAATACTTTCCGGTCGTAATATTTATATATTTATGCATTTCTTGATAAGTTATCTTGACAGTTTTAAATGAGTTTCTTTGGCGCGTGCAATATTTATTACAAACTATTTTGTTACATGTATGACAAGAATGACGTGGTTGTGGTTATAAAATTAAATTCGGTGAGTTTATCATTAAGGTGATGGTTGTGTAATAATTGTTTACTAGACAATTGGAAAAGTTATACAATTATACCAATTTCACTATTGGTTGCTGTCCTTGATGACTTCATAGGTGCACCGCATTTCTTATTCCCCATGTGTCCTTGTGTTATTCATTTATCATAATTTGTATGACTTTCCGCATAATTTTTACCAAGATTTAAACATTACAACAAAATTAAATTGTGGATGGAATTAAGATCAATCACAATGAATATGAATACGCGAAGAAATATATGGTTAGAATGCATAAAAATTAATGATCCTAAAGTTTGTTACCTTTAAAATTTAACATGATATGAAACAATGTTGGTTTTGAGGATTTGAAAGAAAGTAAATATGTTGTTTGATTGATCCGAACAGAATTGAAATAAAAAAGAAAAGAGAAATGCATCGTTGAGATTATTTTTGGATTTGTGCTTCATTTGAATTCAGTCCTTAAAACTTTAAAGTAGCATGGAACATGGGTTGAAAACGTCTTGAAGATATGATGATATCTTCAACTTCTTTCAAATGAGGAACAAGTATCGAATTACAGTTATCTTTTCTGGAATATACAAAAGTCGTGGAGCGAGTTATAAAGGTATTAATATGTTTTACAATAAATAAATAGGACGATTGTCAGTTTGGAATTGGACATTGCATAGATGACCCTCAATATGATTTCTACTCAAGGGTGCATTGGGAATGGAATAACTATTGATAATTATTACCTATGTGTCTTCTTTTCATTTCTTTGTAATAGAAGCACATAACTTCCTTAACTTCCGGGAAGCCATAAAGCCACTGATTTGAAATGTGACTTAAAAATCTTTAGTACTGAGAGTTATTTTTCCTCCTTTCTTTTGAAATAATTTCGTAAATAAACAAAACAATTTTATTTGGTGTGTAGAATACATTTGCGTTTTTTCAGCTCCTTAAATAAAAGTTCAGAAATCTTTTTAATATTGTGCAATGGCAAATACAGGGCAAAATTGCAAAATTATTATAGAACTAGCAACCCGCCTTGCTATGCAAAATATCGCTTTGGTATTGATAGCAAGAAATTTTATTAATTCAGTTTTTTACAATATTTTATTTACAATGTTTACAGCTTTCTTGTCATTACTTAATACTGTCCATGGGAAAACACTCAATGCTCAGGTCTAAATCCCACAAAGTTGAATGATTGACCTTGTGATTTGTTAATTGTCATTGATTAATATTTATAGCATATCCGTCTTCTCCCCGACATAGCATCAAAGGATACTGTAAGCTGTCATAAGATGGGTGCAACTCGGATATTGTGTGCAAGTTATCGTCACGATTGTGCAATACAATATCTAGTTTATCAAACTGTTGTCCAGCTATCACAACTGTAACTTCACTCGTAGATGGGGCATTATAATGGCCGATGTGTTCTCCAGCCGGCACTTTATTTGCATGGATTACGATATTAAGTTCGGGTGCTCCTTACCAAACTTTGATTGGTTGCGCGACACTGTTGTTGTAATTTGTAACATTGGCAACCAATAAAACATTTGCGCAAATATTTGTATGGTCAATGTCTACCTTTAAAATTAAAATAGTTGCAAAAATGTATATGTGTAGCGACTAAAAATTATTAAAATATTTTTATTTTTGAATCAATTATTTATGTGTATGCAAACCTTTCTAAGAAAATTCTTTAATTAGTAGTGAAAACCGTATCAAAATATATGGCGTGGTTTAGAAATATTCAGTATTCAAACATCTTCAAAATTTCGACTTTGCTTTATACTATATAAAGACAAAGATAAGGAGGATATGAAAAGCTTGGAACACCCCTAAATACAAACATGTGCACATGAATGTAAATAATTTTATATTTTTTCTTTACTAAACAAGAAACATGTCTTTTTAAATGATTTATTATTTTTTATTATGTTCATAACATTATTATATTTCAATTTTTCTAGATTAGTCACTCTCCATTGTATCCTTAATCCAATCTAAAAATTTTGATACGCGTGTAAAAATACTGTAATCTCCCGGACGACAATAACCAAATGATGTTAGGCCAATAAGAATTGGTGTGTTATTTGGAGTTTCATTTGCATTTAAAACGAGTGGCCCTCCAGAATCACCGTTGCAAACTGCTTTTGAGTCGAATAAGCCAGTACATAAGAGTGTATCCTCCAAATCAATCACAAAATGTCGTGTACAATTTTGGTTACTCACGACAGGCACATCAATACTTTGCAGGAGATTCGATCCAAAGCCATAATGTGTATTGGGCATGATCCGTCCCCAACCAGATGCTCGTGCCCATTGATTGGCATACGTTTCGTCCGCTCCATTAGGCAAGTTAATTTTATTTACTAAATTGTTGAATTTAACGTAAGGTGTCTTGATCAACGCGATATCATTTATAAAAAGTTTACGTGTATAATCTTTGTGAATAAAGAAATTCTCTTTTTCGACCACACGTGTTGAAGTATATGGATACATCGAATTGATGGTGCCATAAGATATAACCACTTCAATCTGATTTTCAAGGCAATGTGCTGCCGTTAGAATCCATTCATGATCAATGATTGATCCTCCACACGTGGTACCATTAGTTCCATCCCATAATACTAGATTTACAATGTAAGGTATTTCGCCAGGTTTATTGAGATACCCATTAATAATGCGACCATCCATACTATCCAGTGCTGATAAGGCTATATCCTTTGCAGGATCAGGCATCACCTTGGAAGATTCAGCAAAAATACTGAATGAACTTAAGGCGAGTACAATAAACGATTTCATTTTGCCTCAAGTTGTTGAACTTTTTTACTACTTTTCAACTGGCATTTCATGCATTTTATAAAGGGTTTTTGTGAGTTTAGTCAAATACTTTCAGATCGTAATATTGAAATATTTATGTACTTTGCGATAAATTGCATTGACAGTTTTATGTGAAATTTTTTGACGCTTGCGAAATAAATCTGAAATTTTATCGTTAACACAATACTTACATTGTGATTTACCAACAAAGTTTATTTATTTGGTTTTTCTATTTAAATAAATCAACCGATTATCATTTGGAAATCTTACTTTTTAATTAGTAGAATGCGTTCTGATAGAGAAGGCTAGCAGGTGTTGATGCAATGCGATTTCTACCTAATGTTCTGAATGTCAAGGGAGTAACTACGAGTATGTACACATGACTACAGATCTTTACAGTAGATTCTGCTTTAATCTTTTATTAATCTATACTATTATATAAAATTGCTTATATGGACATTGTATGTAACGCTTTCACGCAATCTATACTGAACCAATTTTAATAATTTTTTGAAGCGGTGGACAGAACATTGCAAGACATAAGACAAGATGATCGGGCCATGGGTGGCGTCACAATGCCAAATTTAAGTCCTCTTAAATTGTGTAACGGCAGCAGATTAAAAGTGAAGTCGTTACAATCAAACGTTATTGAGGCAGAGATTTTGACCGGTTGCGGCAAAGAAGACAGCGTTTTCATAACTCGGATTCCTCTAATTTCCAATAATTTCCCATTTCATTTCAAACGCGTTCAGTTTTCAGTGAGCTTATGTTACGCAATGACAATTAACAAAGCACAAGGACAAACTCTTTCGGTAGCGGGCATAGATTTGACTGTAAGTTGCTATTCGCATTGTCAATTATACGTGGCCCTTTCCCGTATTAGCAATTCAAATAATTTATATATGCATGATATATATGGAATATTCTGAAGATTCAACTTCAAATGTTGTGTACAGAGAAGCGTTATTGTAGACAGGAATATTATATTTTAATTCAAATGCGCCTTTTATTGCCCAAGTCCCTTAAATCTTATATTGTTTTACATTCGGGTGGGACAACGTTAATTACAAATTCAAAAAAAGTGTTTTGAATGCAAAACAAAGTTTGCCGGGTCAGCTTGTATCTTATAAAATGAATACAGACTTTGGTGATAGTAGGAAATATTAAATGTAACTTTTAAATGAGGCTTCTTCTTATCTTAAGCATTGAGAAAATCGGGCTTGATTGGATGAAAATAATATGATTGTTGAAATCTTATCAATATAAAAACTGGCTGGCTTTTCAATACAGGTATAAAGTCTTTAATCTACACCCGGAGAAACCACACTACTCGGACAGTTGTTCCAGAAGAAAATATACCGTTTTCACTCGACTTCGCATTGGTCACAGTGCCATCACTCACACTTATCTACTCAACGGGGATGCACGCCCTTCTTGTCAACTATGCGGTCATGTGGAAATATCTACAATGCACCTTTTGGATAAATGACCTCATCTTCAAAGTATCAGAGTTTCCCTCTTTCCGAAACCAATCCCTCATCAGCCCTCATCACAGCTTCCAAATCTGATATAGAAAAGATATTCAACTTCCTAAAAAATTATAATCTTATAAATTTAATATAATATTTTTTATAATATCTTAGAATCGAAGGCCTAGTAGCTAGTGATCTGTTATCAATTATTAGTTATAGTATTATTAATAAAATATGATTATTGTTTAAAACAGTTGGAATGATAAATGGGTACAAGGATTTTGGCATTATTAGTATGGATTATTTTATTAAATATCTTTATAGATTTCGAATTGAATTGATTTGATTTGAGTGCAATACATTTGTAACACTTTTGTTTCGAGTTCTTAATTTTATTATCACTTTAAATTATTTTTGGGTATGTTGGGTGTTTTGAAGTTCAACCAAGCAACCCTCCATCATCCAACCAACTGTAGAAGTAGTTATAACTACAATATATTGAGTATGGTGAGTGGTGCGCAGTGGTGGAGGCTTGTTAAATGCTGCCTGTTAATTGTCGTGTGTCAATTTGACTGAGAATTTTGTCGGAAGGGGGAGGAGGGCTGGGTTGCACTTGGATGTAGAAGTAGAAGAAGTTGCTGACTACCACTTTTTGTTGTTGCTATTGAATGACGCGTTTTTTCTTTATTTTTTTTTCTTTTTGCTGATGGTGTTTAATGGCACGGAAATCGTTGCCAGTTTCCGGTATTGCTTATAAATTTGATTCTACTGAATCTGGAAAGGCAAAGAGAAGAAATTGACTGTCACTAAGGGTCTGTCCGTTCGTCTCTCTCTATATGATGATTGATATGAGTAAATGAAAACGTGTGTGAGTTTGTGTGGGCAAATATTGGAAATTATTATAAATATTTTAAAATTTTTACATTAATTATAATAAAAGTCTTTAAATGAACGCCTACAATAGCACATTATCATTAGCATTATCATCATAAACATAATTATGATCATCATCATCATCATTCTGTTTGGCCTCACATCCATCCATCTGCCTCATGTGCCTCATCTGCCTCATCTGCCTCATCTGCCTCATGTTCCATGTCCATGTTCGCATGTAAATTAACTTAAATAGCCTAGAAATTAATTAGCAGCGATTGAGATCGTTTCTTAATGTTATTTATTTTGATAATAAAAAGAAAAAAAAATAAAAGAAATGTTTTAATGTGAACAAGGGTGACCATGCGTGTGTGCGCGTGCGAGTTCGCTCTCATTTTTGTCTCCATGTATCCTCGTCATAACACAAATTCACAACACCAGCAATACAAAGAACAACAATGGAATGGAATGGGTTAAGAAAGAGTTATAAATAAAATACAATACATACATATGTAAAAGAAAGAACAAACAACAACAAATAAGATATACGAGCAAATAAATACCGAGCAATGACGGCGACCACCGACTGTTACCAAAAAGCGAACGCTTCGTCAATTGGGACAACGCGCGCGTTCACTATTTGCACCGGTTCCAAAGAGTCACAAACAGTATCAAACATGAACAGGCAGGCAGGCAGACACTGGGACTGATATAGACAGAAGGAAGGACTGACTCCAATAATAATGATGCGTTTAGCCAAAAACGAGCATCAGATAAGCGACAATGCCGCCGTTGACGCCGACGCCAATGCCAATGCCAATGCCACTGCCACTGCCACTGCCAATGTTGATCCCATTGTAGCTGACACAAGCCTGCAGTCGCGGCCCCGTAAACGATCGACAAGTTCGATAAGCTATATAACAGAAACAATAACAACAACAACTCCAATAAGAACAACAATAAAAATAATAGTACAGTGTAGCGCAGAGTTTCTTAAGCGGTTCTTAGTGATACCACAAGTATGTTTTTCATTATCCAAAGAATCTTATTCAATATAAGACAAATTTATAGTAAAAAACAAAAAAAACTTTTAAATTTTAGAATAAATTTAGCTTTATTCGACATCGCTATGACTTCTGGAATGTGCTGCCATTTTCCGGTTCTGAAGTGCTAATTTGAGCGATAGACCCAACCTAACCGATTTGCATCCAGAGAATAATGAACTCTACGTGATTTCTTTCATTGTTAAACGAAGTTTTTTTGTAATATCATGTTTGAGAATCTCTGGTGTCTTACTGCACCAGATGAAGTGCGGGCAACACGACAAAGAAGAAACACCATAAGAATGATTTTAAAGGGTTAAATGTAAGAGTGATAACAACAACAAGAACAACAAAATACCTTGCTTAGCGCCAGTGTTAAGGTTAAAGCTAAATCGCTTGTCCGTCAGATCCTTCCATCCTTCTGACTGTTTGTCTGTCTGTCTGTCTGTCTGACCATTCAAGAAACTCTACTAATATGCTGACATTGCTTGCCCTCTCCTCAGACCCAACAAGCAATACCAATGTGCCCCTCAATATCATCATCATCATCATCATTATCATGGTGATCATCGTAATCGTAATCATCATCATTCAAATGCCAATTAAAGATGCCGCTTCGTATAGAAAAAGAGAAAAGGAAAAGAGGAAAAGGAAACAGAAACAGAAACTCCTTGCGTTCGTTTTAAGCCTCAAGCAATCAGCTGTCATTTCTGGGGCAAACAAAGTACATATTGCAAATTTTGTATAGCAAATATGGGTTGAGATGGGATGGGTTTGAGTTGGGCATAAAATGAAATGGTCATTGCCTGGAAGTCTTCTTAGTCTTTATAGATATGTTTAACCTAGAATCATCCATAAAAGATTACATACAAAGAATTCAAACATAGATATGAAGGCATTGAAAGAAAGGTATGAAGAAATCAAAAGAAAATTATCGCATCGAAATTTTTTCTCTCTCAGTGAATGATACATTTTTGTTAATGCGGGGTCCCTGGCAAAATAGAAGTTTGAGATCCTCAATCCTAGATATGTATACGTATTGCATGTAGGTATATCAGAGGACGAGAACTTTATATCTGGTGACATTTTAGTTAAGCATTGGTTTCATAAAGTATTATTTTCTTGTTCCATTTGATATTTTTTTAAATCGTGTCTTTTAACTAAACCCAATTTACAAAAGGTTATCCAACACAATAATTTCATTAAGCCAACTTAACGCAATGCATGGCATGGATCTTCTTCTTCTCTTTCTTCTTCTCAATGGGCTCGTTAGCTAGTTACTTGGTTAGCTGATAAGTGAGTTTGCTTTGGGTGTCAGTGCCAGTCCCGCTTTAGTGCTTCACTTGCTATTTACTGTAGTAGTATGTAGGATGCTTGTCTTGATCAATGCGATGGATGGCGCTTAAATTCACAGTCACATTTCGCTTCAATTGAATTCAATGCAATGTGATGCGATGCGATGCGATGCGGTTCAAGTCGATTATGGATTGAAGTCGTTGCAAGTAACGTGCGGCGCCGTTTTGCTACCATTCATCGATCAAATCGCGTCGAAACAAAACAAAATCCATCCGTCTGTCCCTTAGCCCCTTCGTGCGACCAACTGCCTGTCTATAAGCCCGTCTGTGTCTGTCTCCCTTTCTCCCTCTACCCATAAGTATATTTGGTTGCTTGTACCAAAAACAAAAAAAAAAAAAGAAGGAAAACAACTAAAGATTTGAATATACTCGTACTTTCGTAGACGGTAGAAGAAGTAGCAGCAGCCAGCAGCCAACAGCCAGCAGCCAACAGCCAGCAGCATCTGAAGAAGTCTTCCGATAACCTGACGACTTGTCCTCATCATCATCATTATGATCATTATAATTATCATCATTGTGATCGTGGTTACTGTTGTTTCTGTAGTCATCCCTATTGTGACTGTTGTCAATCGGAACATTTATTTGTTTGCTCGTTCGTTCGTTGTCTTCATTTTCATCTTGCGAGTAGTTAAGAATATTCTGTTGATTTGAGTTTTAGTCGAGTCTCATTCAATGCCATCTCCATCTCCATCTCCATGCCCCATCCACATGATGAGGATGAGGATCATGCTGATGATCATCAGTGCTGGCGCTCGCCTTGTCGTCATCATCTTAACGTTGTCATTGCGTTGTCTTTGATCGACGACTGTTAAAAAGCGCATTGATGATATTTTTGTGTAAAACTTCTCATTGAAGCCATCCCATCCCATCCCATACAATCCCATGCGATCCGATCAGATCCAGTTCAATTCGATTAATTCTCTATCCTTATTCTCCCTTGAAAGCAAACCATCTTTATGCTGTTGCTCTTGTTGCCCTTTTGACTGACGTTTTCTACATTGAATCAACTTTTTTCGTAACCAAGTCAATGGATGCCCCCCTTTTCTTTTCTTTTCTTTTTTATTTTTTTATTTTTGTTTTTGGTCTTGGAGTATAAATGGTGTTGTTGGAGTCTATACGTTTTTTCACTTGATTTTCGTATTGTGTTTACGTTTTGTTTAGTTCAGTTTAGTTTAGTTCAGTTCAGTTCGATTCAGTCTGTCTGTCGATCGCATCCCATCGATATGCTTACATTTTATATGCAATTGATTCACAATTCGGAAATTGATTTGATCGCTTGCGACAGCAAACGAACACACAAGGATCAGACATCTCAGACATAGACAACCGAAGGCTGGCAGGAAATATCGAGCCATGCAGCACAGTTAAGTTTGTCGATTGAGTTCGAAGATCCGAAGAAAGAAGAAGAAGACCAAGCGAAAAGGCAAAGAGGCGGTTGGTTTCCATCAGGCAATTGTCGCGCAAAATTGTATTGACAGGTCTGTCGCTTGATCTCTTGGTCGTCGGTCGCTGTACGTTGGTCGTTCGTCGTTCGTCGTTAGTCGCGTTAGTTGTCTCCCTTAGTGGGGCAAGGTAAAGACTAAAGAAAAAAAAAAACTCTTAAACAAAGCAGTAGAAGAAAAGAAGATTTGGGAAATGGGAAAAAAGTTGGCGCCAGGCAAATGAGTTTCGTGTTGTATGTTTTTATGTATGTGGGGCTCAATGATTTTGATTGTGTTTTTTTGTTTTTTTTTTCTTTGTTTTACATATTAAAATATAAAGATGTTATAAGGTTTTGTTTTGATCATTTAATGCTATTTGTTGTTGTTGTTGTTGTTGTTGTTGTTGTTATTGTATTGATATCAATTTTGAAAGAAAATTTCTCACACAGAATATTGTTTGTTGTTCAATCAAAGGCTAAGTTTAAAATAAGTTTAATGTCAATTTCAAAACAAAAACAAAAACAAAAAATATATTATATATATATACAATATATATATTATTATATTCTATGGGGGATACCATTTTCAGTAATTGGCAAACTCTGATAAATTTTTATTTATAAAATGTATGGAAGTAGACAAAACTCAAGCAAAGGGGTTCCCGAGTATTGATCAATACTAATTGTATATATATGAGGTCTTCTATATTCTTCCAAGGGAGCACTGCTGGATTATGACCCTCATTAAACTGCCGATAAGTTAAAATTAAAGTATTTCCGACTTGATAACCAACAAAGTGAGCTGTTGGATTATTTCAGTTCTTACATTCTGTGTTGATTCCTTTGATGATTTTCCAGTAAATCATTTTGAGGGCCTAATTAATCCTTTTTTAATGATGATAAACATAATAATGGTGATGACAAGTTGACAAAGTGAGTGACAAAGGCAAGCCTATGTTATGAACCCGTCTAATTTCAATAAAATGCCACATGCCGCAAATTAAATTTTAAATTGTGTGTTTATATTTATGGATGCTTGGGTGTAAGTTTAACTTGCAAAGTCATTAAAAGCTTTAAATTATTATTATAATCGTCATCAGCAACAGCAGCAACAGCAGCAACAGCAGCAACATCAACAGCATCAGAATCAGCATCACAATCATAATTATAATAATCATCATCATTAGCACAAACATCAAACATAAATTTTGCTAAACATAAGCACACGCCCTCTTTAAATTATGAATTTCGTAAGCTTTCTGGTCTTTCTTTCTCTCTCTCTCTCTCTCTCTCTCTCTCTCTCTTTCTCTCTGCGCCCTTCTGTAAAAACTTGTTTAAATGATGATGGTGATGATGATGATGATGTCATTTATAATATAAAATTTGGCGTTAATGATTTTAGGTTATGTTAAGTGAGATGGGTTGTGATGGGTTGCAATGGGTTGTGATGGGTTATGATGGGTTGTGATGGGTTGCAACGGGTTGAGTACCGTGAAAATGTTATGTTTATTGATAGAGTGTTTGGATGGCTGGGCGGGTGGCTTCAAGAGGTAAAAAATAAAAGAAACATAAACAAGATGGCAGCCAAAAAGCAGGCGGTCGTTCATTTAATCATTCATTCATTCACTCATTCATTCGTTTATCCGTTTATATATCTTTGTATTCCATTCCTTTCTCTTCACCATTTCGCCATTACATTTTCAGATAATAAAACATTTGGACAGTTGAACTTCACCATTTCCTTTTTTAAACACTTTTCCGAACATTCATTCAATTTATCATTCATTCATTTATTTATGCATTTTCTCAATTGCGAGTCAACTTGACTTGAAATGGGCGAGGATGACGACGACGACGACGACGACGACGACAATGATGATGATGACGATGATGACAAGTTTGGGTGATTGTTTGATATGTAGCGATTTTTTCATTAATGATTTTTCCTTTTTCATGTATTCAAGTCGAAAACGAAATGCCCGGACATTTGCTTTTGAACTTCAACAAAACACAAAAAAAAAGAGAAAAAAAAAATAAACATAAAAAAAAAAACAAAGTCATCAAATCAACAACAAAAACATGAAAGAATATTTGTAGGTATTTTCTCTTCTTTTATTCCCTTACTCCTTATCCTTCTCATGCTTCTTTTTCTTAGAGTGGGAAAAAAATCAAAGAGAAAAGTGTTTACTTCTTTGGTCACTCGTTCATTTTTGTTCCTTTGCTTTGCTATGTTTTGCTATGCTTATTTTCTAACAATTTCTGTTGCCCAGGTGGCGTCTAAAATGTAAATAAAGTCAAGAGTGGGTGGGTGGGTGCTTAGGTCGGACGGTTGGTTCGTCTATTGGTTCATTGGTTGGAGTAGTTCAGGAGTGTAAGGTGATGGCTGTTGCTGATGATGATGATGATGATGATAATGATGATGATGGTGTTGTATTGGATAAAATGCGAAATGCGATGTTTTTGTCCTTGTATCAATGTGTGGTAGCGCCATGTTGTACCGCGCATCGTTCCCTTTATTAAGTCCGCGTAGCTTTGCCTTGTTTTTAGTGTTTTTGTTGCTGTTTCCTGGAAATTTCACGGTGACTTATCAAAGTGTGAAAAAGCACTAAAGCCAAATCCGTAACCTCAGCGACAATGCCTAGACCAAGAAATAAAGGAAAAACAAACAAACAAATGAATGAAGGAATGAACGAATGAAAGGAAGAACTCTAGAAAATGGTGTGAGAGATAGCAAGATTCTGAGAATGAAGTAATCTGATAAAGAGAAAGGACAGAAAGAATAAGAGCAACCAGCAACATTATTATCATCATTCCGCAGTCTGTCGTCTTTCTATGGTGACATTTTATTGGATGTTTCTTCTTTAGACTTTAAAATTTGTTTAAATCGTTAAAAAAATTCAACCAGAATAATCAGAATTCTTGATCAAAAACACTATGGCAAGTGTCAACAGATTAAGAGATATGTGGACATTTTTTGTAATTGGGCAAATATTAGCGGCCCATGAAACTAGTCTTCCAGTCTTTAAATACTCGAAATTCTCTCTCATATTTACAAAATCTTTATTATTATTATTATTGTATTCTCAATCCATTCTAGGTATGTATTATATTGTATGATACTATTCCAGTAAGACCCGATGTCTCATTCATCGGCATTTGAAACCATTGGTTCTCCAGCAGATTTTATTTCGAATATATCAATATCAATATTTAATGTTCCCCATTTTGATTGGCTACAAAGAGATTTTCTAGCAACTTGCACATCCATGCTGAGCAGGAGATTTGACATCACATTTTACATGAAAATTTGGATATAAAAAAGGTTATCCCCGCGAACATAAGCTCAACCGTATAGTGGACACTAAGTGAATAAGTTTTTGTAGTGTTTTCTAATCCTGGATGAAATATACCTAGATTCATCATAACAAATGTGAGATAAAGGAACAGTCAAAACTTCTTTGGATGAACGTGTAACAAATGTCTGTCGGCCAACAAAATCATTCCCATCGATGGAAATTCTTTGTAATTAAATAAGCCTTTCAATCTTTAAGTACTTGAAACACTCCGTAGTGATGTAATGCCACAAATATTGATCACACCAGAACCATATTGAATCAGTTTAGCCGAGGGAAAATACATAACATAAGATTATAAAGTAAACCATTCTATCAATCGACGAATATGACGAATTAACTATCGATTGATTGAAGAAAAAAACAAAAATTTTGAAGGTTATAAACCAAAGTTAAAGTTCTTTATTAAATAAGAATCTTTTGTTTTAGACTGATTTATTTTTTATGATTGATTGATGATTTTGTTTTTTCAATCCATTCTAAATATTTTGAAACGCGTGTAAAAATATTTGGGATAAAGGGCATACAATAATTACCGATAATGTGTGATGTGACTCCAATAAGGATTGATTTGTTCAAATTTTCATTTTCATTTAAAACCATTGGTCCTCCAGAATCAGCAAGACAAACAGATTTTGATACATTTATATTAGAACATATTTTAGTATCAGTCACATTCGAATATATTTCTCTACAACGAGAATTTCTACCAACTTGCACATCCATGCTAAGTAAGAGATTCGAGTTAAAGTTACCGTATGTCGTGATGATTGTGGTGTGTCCCCAACCAGAAACTCGTGTCCACATACCAGCAAAATCTTCATCCGTGTCTGGTGCGGGCAAGCTAATGTTTTTTATAAAATCGTTGTATTGAACATAAGGTGTCTTGATCAACGCAATATCATTTGTAATGTAACGTTTGCTTTCACTATAATCTTTGTGAATAAAGAAATTCTCTTTTTTGACTTTATGTAGGAGTAGTGGTTTTTGCCAATTAATGGAGCCATAAGATATAAACACTTCAATCTTATTTTCAAGGCAATGTGCTGCCGTTAGAATCCATTCATGTTGAATGATTGATCCTCCACACCCAAAAAAATGAGTTCCATTCCATAATTTTAGATGTACAATGTACGGTATTTCGCCAGGTTTATTGAAATACCCATTAATAATGCGACCATCCATACTATCCAGTGCTGATAAGGTTATATCCTTTGCAGGATCAGGCATCACCTTGGAAGATTCAGCAAAAATACTGAATGAACTTATGGCGAGTACAATAAACGTTTTCATTTTGATCAAAGTTCTGAAACTTCTACACTACAATTCATTCCAAGTGGCTTTTTACTCTTCTTATAAAGGGTTTCTGTGGATTCACTCAAATACTTTCCGGTCGTAATATTTATATATTTATGCATTTCTTGATAAGTTATCTTGACAGTTTTAAATGAGTTTCTTTGGCGCGTGCAATATTTATTACAAACTATTTTGTTACATGTATGACAAGAATGACGTGGTTGTGGTTATGAAATTAAATTCGGTGAGTTTATCATTAAGGTGATGGTTGTGTAATAATTGTTTACTAGACAATTGGAAAAGTTATACAATTATACCAATTTCACTATTGGTTGCTGTCCTTGATGACTTCATAGGTGCACCGCATTTCTTATTCCCCACGTGTCCTTGTGTTATTCATTTATCATAATTTGTATGACTTTCCGCATAATTTTTACCAAGATTTAAACATTACAACAAAATTAAATTGTGGACGGAATATAGATCAATCACAATGAATATGAATATGCGAAGAAATATATGGTTAGAATGCATAAAAATTAATGATCCTAAAGTTTGTTACCTTTAAAATTTAACATGACATGAAACAATGTTGGTTTTGAGGATTTGAAAGAAAGTAAATATCTTGTTTGATTAATAAGAACAGAATTGAAATAAAAAAATAAAAAAAAAATGCATCGTTGAGATTATTTTTGGATTTGTGCTTCATTTGAATTCAGTCCTTAAAACTTTAAAGTAGCATGGAACTTGTGTTGAAAATGTTTTGAAGATATGATGATATGTTCAACTTCTTTCAAATGAGGAACAAGTATCGAATTACAGTTATCTTTTCTGGAATATACAAAAGTCGTGGAGCGAGTTATAAAGGTATTAATATGTTTTACAAAAAATAAATAGGACGATTGTCAGTTTGGAATTGGACATTGCATAGATGACCCTCAATATGATTTCTACTCAAGGGTGCATTGGGAATGGAATAACTATTGATAATTATTACCTATGTGTCTTCTTTTCATTTCTTTGTAATAGAAGCACATAACTTCCTTAACTTCCGGGAAGCCATAGAGCCACTGATTTGAAAAGTGACTTAATAATCTTTAGTGCTGAGAGCTCGTTTTCCTCCTTTCTTTTGAAATAAATTCGTAAATAAACAAAACAGTTTTATTTGGTGTGTAGAATACATTTATATTTACTTCTTAAATAAAAGTTCAGAAATCAAAATTTATTGTAGAATATGAAAAGCTAGGAACACCTCTTCATACAAACATATATTTTACATACTCGTATGTCATCAGTATAAATAATTTTATATATTTTCTTTACTAAACAAGAAAAATGTGTTTCTAAATGATTTATTATTTTTTATTATGTTCATAACATTATTATATTTCCATTTTTCTAGATTAGTCACTCTCCATTGTATCCTTAATCCAATCTAAAAATTTTGATACGCGTGTAAAAATACTGAAATCTCCCGGACGACAATCAGGCGTACCAAATGATGAGAGGCCAATAAGAATTGGTGTGTCATTTGGAGTTTCATTTGCATTTAAAACCAGTGGCCCTCCAGAATCACCTCTGCAAGCTGCTTTTGGGTCGAATAAACCAGTACATAAGAGTGTATCCTCCAAATCAATCACAAAATGTCGTGTACAATTTTGGTTACTCACGACAGGCACATCAATACTTTGCAGGAGATTCGATGCATAGCCATATTGTGTATTGGGCATGATCCGTCCCCAACCAGATGCTCGTGCCCATTGATTAGCATACGTTTCGTCCGCTCCATTGGGCAAGTTAATTTTATTTACTGAATTGTTGAATTCAACGTAAGGTGTCTTGATCAATGCGATATCATTTATAAGGTAAAGTTTGCGTGTATAATCTTTGTGAATAAAGAAATTCTCTTTTTTGACCACATGTTTTGAAGTATATGGATCCATCCAATTGATGATGCCATAAGATATATTCACTTCAATCTGATTTTCAAGGCAATGTGCTGCCGTTGGAACCATTCATGATCAATGATTGATCCTCCACACATAGTACGATCAGTTCCATCCCATAATACTAGATTTACAATGTAAGGTATTTCGCCAGGTTTATTGAGATACCCATTAATAATGCGACCATCCATGCTATCCAGTGCTGATAAGGCTATATCCTTTGAAGGATCAGGCAGCATTTTAGAAGATTCAGCAAAAATACTGAATGAACTTAAGGCGAGCACAATAAACGATTTCATTTTTAGTAGTTTACTGTTTTCCAACTGTCATTTTACTCTTCTTATAAAAGGTTTCTGTATTCACTCAAATACTTTTAGGTCATAATATTTATATATTTATGTGTTTTGTGATAAGTGGTTTCGACTTCAATGCGTGCGATAACAAAAATAATTAATAATTGTATCTGTCATAAAAATAACCCAAAACATTAGAATTTGTGTATGAACAACTTTATTTGTGGATTGCAAAAGTTATTTGTATTGGCTATGGATTTTCATACGATCAGAACTATACTATAATATATTAGACGATGGTATACGATGGCATCTTAAGAGGGGTAAATTCCTTAATTTGAATGTGCTCAACAACGAAAAGGTCCTTATATCCTTTATCCTTTTTCAATGATTTGATGATTGTGGTATTGCATAAGTTCTTCGATAAGCCAAATATCCGACGATGTAATCCTGGTAATGGCGAGTACGATACCGGTTGACATAGTTGTAGCAGAGATGAATCGACTACACGTCTGTAAAAGAAGCACGGGCAAGGTGAGAAGGCAAGGTGAGAAGGCAAGCTGGAAGATCTCTCAATATAATGGAGTAGCACGGAGATAAATCAGCAAAGGCAGTTGAATTCATCGGTTCAATAATAACGTCCAAGAATAGGTCGGCAGGAAGTTTGACGAAATAAAAGAAAAAAAAGGAAAAAATTGTATATAAATTTAAGAACTTAGAAGTATTGTATTGCCATATTACAGACTAGAAGCCCTGGCAGACGCTTAGCAAAACATTAGTGGATACTGCTTTGTTGACCCAATGAACTTAAGTAATTCGGACATCCACATACGAGAACTTTAACAATCTGTCGTCGGGTTAGAAATTCGATTGGCAAAATTTTATTGTAAATATGTTTTATTGATATTGAGTTGAGCACAAAATAATGTAAAATTTATAAAGCAAATGAAATTGGTAATTGGTAAGTAGTAAATAAAATTATAATTCAAAAATTCAACTAACTAGATATTGGAATTGAGAAAATCCCTGTGGACACTTCTACTGGTCTCCACAAAATCTTTGTCAATTGACAACGTCAAAAGAAGATTTAATTTGAAAAGTGTTCCCAAATATTGACGCTAATTACAAAAACCACGATTGGTTGAGCGAACAATCCATTTTAGCAGCAAGAAATAAGTTGTAGATGAGTCAAATTGATGGACAAATACATTCATTTAAGTCAATCGATTCTATTATCGATCCAAATGAAATTGTGAACTATCCAACTGAATTCCTAAATTCATTGTATCTGCCAGAATTACCGCCACACAATTTACAAATGGTGGTAATCATTACATGGTATAAAGCAAAGTCGAAATTCCTGTCCGCCCGAGATGCAAAACTTCTAAGACGTGGATGCAATTCGAATCAGACACAAGAACAAAATGCAGAAACAAATATACTTGTAATTACAAAAGCAGTTAATGGCCCCATTGCGTTCTACTGAAAGTGAAAGTGAACACCGGAATGAGAAGAAACAGAGAGAGCAAGAGAGAGAGAGAGGGAGAGAAAAGTCCGTAAACACGCCATCGCCACAAATAAAGACGGAACTCTGCACGCCAACTGAATGTGTATGCAATATATACGAGTACCTAGACGCTTTGGAATTAACTTTTTTCCGTAGACTTGCATTGAATTCTGATCCAGAAATTTATCGAAAGTATCCACTAATTTCTTTGAAAGTACTGGCAAAACAACATTGGCGGGGTTACCTATTATTGTAGTAATACTTTTAATCTCAAGATTTGCCTTAATCGTTTACTATGTGGACAATTGTGAAAGGTTATTCAATTTTATTGAGTTCATTATTACTTGTTCCACATTTCTGATTTCCCATATAAATTTTTTTGTGTTGCACATTTCTCATTCTCTTGTTAGACTTTCCCCATAGTTTTTACAAAGATTTAAACATAACAACAAAAGTGAATTGTGGGTGAAATATAAATCAACCAGAATGAATCGTATGCAGAGAAATACTATTGTATTCTAGTCCAGAGATATCGTGCTCTCCAGGGCATTAGCTAAATCAGCTTTAAACATTACCAACATATTATTTTTTACATATAAAAAAATGTAGAAATATAATAGTTAGAATTCACACTGATATGTGTAAAAATTTTTTAATTTCATAAATTAAAAAGTCTTCACAAGAGAAGTTCTTGAAAAATCACTTTATTTCTATAGAGAGATTTTGTCAAACTTTTTACTCCGAACAATGGACAATTCGATTGAAGGCATTTAGCCCATGCCTGAACCATTTTATATTCTTACTTCGATACAAGTAAAACTATCTACAATAACTAAAGTCAGTATATACATACAATATATGTATAAATAAATATCGATTACAGATCATCAGATTGTTGATTAAAGGGATTTCTACTTATTGTACTTAGTTTCGATTGAAGATAAAATTCAATGGTCCTTCAATGATATTTTTAAACTGAAATTGCATTGATTTCAATGATTGAAATTATCAGCTGCCGCAAATATCTTTCATTATTTTTAGTTCAGAATAAAAAGTATCTATTGCTAGCATTAAATTGAAATACATATATATGAAATTCAATTGTTTTGATCATTCAATCAAATGAATGCTATTAAAAATATTTTATGATGTTCATGATGATGATGATGATCGTTACTATGACTGTTCTGCAATAAGATATCAGGTATTTACTCTAGTAATCACGCCCTTGTGGTGGCAATTGTGGATTTGAAGAAGGGCGCACGCACGGGAGTGGAGTGGTCCAGATTGGACAGGGAGACATTGAGACATTTAGATAGTGGGATGCAGTATAGAAGGGACATAAATACTTAATGGGATTGCTTTCATTTCTTTTCTTTTCATTTCGTTTCGATTGAGGCGTGAGTTTGTGTGTGTGTATGTGAGTGAGTGAATGTGTGGGTATAAAGAGAAAAAATTAAAGGGAAAAACAAGAAAAGTATCTATGCATCTTCTAATGCTTATTTGCTTTTGCTTTGTAATCGATATTTTCTCTTGTTGTTTTTCTTTCTTTTACTATTTTATTTCAGTTTTACAATGCTGCACAGTGCAACAATTGAAATCAATGAACATTTTCGTTTCGTTTCGTTTTGTTTGGTTTCTTTTTTCGTTATTTTTATTTTTGTGTAGACAAATGTGTTCACTGCCACTCTCACTATCATCCGCATCCGCATCCTCACCATCACCATCACCCTCACCCTCATTCACTCTTCCTCTATATAGAAATCTATCTTTTTGTTCGTTTTGTATCTGGCACAAATATTATTGAGGGCTTAAAGCAATTAAATCTACTTGACTGCACTGTGCAGAATGAAAACATATATAGAATTGCACATAGAACCCTATAAACTAAGTACTACCTACTTACAACAATACAATAAGCGCATGCATGAACATTGAGTTTAGTTGAGTTGAGTTCTATTGAGTTCCATTCAGTTTAGATGATTTTAGATGAGATGAGATGAGATGAGATGTGATGCGATGAATTAAGTTGAGTTGAGTTGAGTTTGGTTTTGTTTTGTTTTGCTTTGTATTGTTGTTTATGCATTTAGGACAAATGCCACCCCCGCAAAAAGTAAAATGAAATTGATAGCAATTGACTGAATTACTGAGATACAACAAATAAATCAAAAAACAAAACAAGAAGTACATAAGTAGTAGAAGTATCAGAAGAATCATTGTTAAATTTATCAAAGACTAAGAAGATTGTTGTTTTCTAATTGCATTTGATCTAAATCTATAAGCAACGACGAGGTGTGGTTATAAAGTTATACAAATTTACAAATTTACAATTTTGAATTTCCATTAGTTGATATATTTGATGTTGGAATTTTTTTTTTTTTAATCAATACTTTCATGGTTTAAATTCTTGTTGCATTTAGTATAGATAAAACTTTGAGGAACATGATATTAAATTAAATGATGAATATGAATGGTTAAACACTGGAACATCATGAAGAAGAGATATATTTACTGAATATATTTTAAATATAGTTATGTGTACTTACTTGAAGATATGGGGCGCAATTTCTATCAACTTACAAATTATTTTGTTTGAATTGACTTTGTTTCTCATGGTAAACTATTCTATAAATTTTACACATTTTCTACGTATCTTTTTCAAAGTATAACGTGACAAATACTTACAGTTGTCCGACATTTCATGAATAGCAGTGTTAAGAAATCCCAGTTGACTATATATTATTAAATTTATTTGACATTATTATTACAAAAAACTATGTATTCTTCACGCAAGAACTATGAGTGATTATAGCGAAGAACAAGAGGAATGGTTCCACCATAACATCAAGATTATGGAGAAAAGTATGAAGGGCCGTTGGGATCTCCATATGAAGGCAGACTACTGCTGGAACTGGCAAATAGACTGTCGCGAATAAAAATACCATAGAAATTCCCATGCAACAGGTTTTTCTTAACTCTTATTGAAATTTGTTTTGTATTTTAATAATTCAATTTAAAAAAATTGCAAAGAACATTATCTTAAACTATGCCAAACATGAAATAGTCTTTCCAGCACTAAACTTAATTCCAGAATTTTGCACCACTAAACTCCATTTCCCGAGTTTTGTAACACTAAACTTCATATCCTGCGTTTTCCAACACCTACCTTCATTTCACGAGTTTTGCAACACTGAACTTTGTATATCACGTTTTGCAACACCTCATTTCTTACGTTTTACTACACTTAGTTTCTGTCGTTTTGCAATACTTAACTTCAATTTATAGATTTTTCCAACACTAATATGAAAGTCCTGAATTTTGCAACACCATACCTCATTTCCCGAATTTTGCAACACTAAACTTTGTATATCACGTTTTGCAACACCTCATTTCTTACGTTTTACCACACCTAGTTTCTGTCGTTTTGCAATACTTAACTTCAATTCATAGATTTTTCCAACACTAATATGTATGTCCTGAATTTTGCAACACTATACCGCATTTCCCGAATTTTACAACACTAAACTACATTGCCTGTGTTTTATAACACTGAACTTCGTATATCGCATATTGCAACACTTAATTTCTAATGTTTTAAAAGACTTAGTTTAAATCGTTTTGCAACACTTAAATCAAATTATAGATTTTCCAACACTAAAATGTATGTCCGGCGCTTTGCAACACTGAACTTTGTATACTACGCTTTACAACACTTAATTTCTAGATTTTGCAAAACTAAAATTCATGACCTCCAACACTTTACTTCATTTCATACATTTGCAACACTAAAACTTATGTCATGCGTTTAGCAACACTGAACTTCATTTCATTCATTTTGCAACACTTAACTTAGTCTTACAGGAACTAATAAGTATAGGAGAATAATTCCTTGTCACCCGAGAAGGAACATTGAAATTTATACTATCAAGTAAAGATGGGAAAAAATACTGCCTACAATTAGATTGTACAAAAATGCGACACCAAGACACCACTGTAAGTTACGCAGTGCAAAAAATAGTTTTTGAACGGACTTAATACTATCACTTTACTTTTTAAATTGTGGGTCCCATACACGCGATGCATATTCAAGAATTGGTCTAACCAAAGATGTGAATAATAATTTAGTGTTGTAAGGATCATTAAACTCCTTAGACCAACGTTTAATGTATCCTAATACCCCTCTACCTTTACTTATGATACAGGAGATAAGCGAGTCAAAGTGCAGCTTTGGATCCATCTAGAGTGTGATCATTGATGTGGTAGCTTTTTACAATTGAATGTTTACGATAAAAACACAAAATTTAAATTTGTCAAAATTAAGCGTAAGCACTCATTCATTTCGTGAATTTTGCAACATTAAACTTTATTTCCTGTGTTTTGCAACACTTAAATTTATTTCACGCATTTTACAACACTTGTCTTCATTTCTTACGGTTCACAACACTTACCTTCATTTCCTGCGCCTTGCAACACTGGGTTTTGTATACTCCGATTTGCAACACTTAACTTCTACATTTTGCAACACTTAAGTTTATTTCATACATTTTGCAACACTAGACTTCATAAAATGCATTTTTTTAACACTTAATTAATTTTCTGTGTTTCGCTACACTTTACTTCATTTCTTACGTTTCCAACACTAAATTTCATTTCTTGAATTTTGCAACACTAAACTTAGTATACCGCGTTTTGAAACACTTAACTTCATTTCTTACATTTTACCACACTTCGTTTAGTTTCATGCGTTTTCCCACACTTAACTACACTTCCTGAATTTTGCAACACTAAACATTGTATGCCGCGTTTTGTAACACTTAACCTAATTTCTTACGTTTTACAACACTTAATATATTTTCATGCGTTTTCCCACACTTAAGTACATTTCCTGAATTTTGCAACACTAAACATTGTATACCGCGTTTTGTAACACTTAACTTAATATCTTACGTTTTACAACACTTAATTTAGTTTCATGCGTTTTCCCACACTTAACCCAATTTCCTGTACTTTGCAACACTAAATTTAATATCTTGCAACACTAAATTTAATTTCTTGCAACACTGAACTTCATTTCCTGCGTTTTGCAGCACTTAACTTCATTTCATACGTTTTGCAACACTAAACTTCCTGACCTGCAAAAACCCAAAAAGGTTTTTCTAATAAGAACATGAATTCAAATGGTGGATTTGTATGGGAGGTACCCCCCTAGTGGTTCGATTCGGCTGGTTCCGACAAATATACTGCGTATGGTAAAAAGAAAGGTTCGTGCAAAATTTCAGCTCTCTAGCTCAAAAACTAAGGGACTCGTTTGCATACAAGCAGACGGACAGACGGACATGCCTTAATAAATTCGCCTAATCGAGCTGATCAAGAATACATATCTGTATATACTTTATGTGGTCTCTTTTGTCTCCTTCTGCCTGTCACTAACTTCATGACAAACTTATAATACTATTCACTCCCGTGAAGAGTATATTAATATAGCTGAGATAATAAAAACTGAAAACCAGGAATACATGTCTTTTCTGAATTATGCAGACATATTTTCTACCAGTTCTTGAACATGGGTACTGGAAATTTAATTACATTATGCTGCATTCTAAAAGTAAATTTTCCATAGTGGGCGTTCTATTGAGTTTTGGAAGCCTCTCCTTCTCCAAAGGACCCAAATCTTCGGCTTTAGACTCTTCAAAACTTTCAGCTCTCTAGTTAACAAACTGAGGACCTAGTTGGCATACTTAGTCGGACATGACTTAATCAACTCGTCTCAAGGGACTGATCAAGAATATATGTAACACTATTCTATACTGCACGAAGACTATAGAAAAAGGTTCACCAGTCAATTTTCGATTAACCGAATCGAATTAACCGATATAATCGTTTTCGATTTAACTATTTGAATCGTAAATTCCAGTGAATTAACCGATTTATCGTGGCATCACTATTTATAAGTCTAAAATTTTTCCATTAGTAAGGAAGAAAACTATATTCTCTATCAGATACAGAAGACTTTGGCTCAATCTGAGTTCATAGTGCAGCATCGTTATTCACTTTATTTTATAGCCATATCTCGTATAAGCATTCACTTAGAGATCAACTTCTTCATTAAATGGGATATTGTCTCTTAACTCATGCAAGTTTCTTTTTTCAATTTTTAACTAAGATTTTATTAGAAAATCATCTTATGAACAATGAAGACAAAACAAAATTGATCGCTTTATCGGCTTTACCAGTAGGACGGACAACCATTTCTAACCAAGCAAAGTAAGTAATGATCTTTTTATAGCCACAAGTTGTTGTACTTAGTATTATAGAGACGCCATTGACAAGTGGCGAGTATCGATTCGGCGGCACTTTTGCTATTATTTTTACAAAGCATCATTCTATTATTTTATTTTACTGACATCATTTATTCAATGTGATTCGATTCAATTGGATTCATTTATTCATTCAGCCAAACTCAACTCAACTCAACCCAAACCATTTCATTCAGTCATTCATTCAGTTAGTCATTCAGTTAGTCATTGTCAATGTGTTCAATGTTTTAGGGCATAGAATATTGTTGTTATTGTTTAACAAGTCCTATTATTTGTAGGTCATAAATTTTATTGCTCGCTGCCGTTTGCAATTAAATCTCAATGGTTTTTGGTTGCTAAAGCTGAAAATGCTCCCAGCTCCCTGCCCAAGTACTTAAATCATCAACCCATCAAACAACCTACAACCAACCACCCAAGCAAGCAACCAAAACAACTCTCAACCTTCTCAACACGATTCCCCCTTCATTTAGTCACATATCTCGCGTTTTGTATGCCGTCTGTTGTTGGTTGTACTACAATATTTTGTATTTCACATTTTGAACTGAGTATGTATACAATAAGATGTGAGGAGATGAGATGAGCTCAGATGACTTGAGTTTAGATGAGATGAGATGAGTTGAATTGATTTCGCAGCAGCAGTAGCACTTTTTTGTCATTTTTATATCCGAATTGCATTCGATGATTGGATATACTATAGATACAAATACTTCTTGTGAGGGTGGTTAGTCCGCTGAGTCAATCACTTGCATTTCGTTAATGTTCAGTAAATGACGAAAATGCCTAACAAACGATCAGACAAACAAAAGATATTGTACTTTTACCATTTGATGATATATGAGTTTGTTGTGCATGCAACATTTTTAGTCATTTTCAACTTGTCAATGCTGCTTCTCTGTCAATTTTTACAGCCTCAAGAAGTGCAAATCTATCGATGGACTAGGACCATCGTCATATCTACTCTAATCGTTGCGGCTCATTGATTCTTGAATGTCGTTATACAATTAAATAAAATAAGTTTTCAAATTAAATTGTTAGGCACAATATTTTGACAATATTTTGCAAACGAAATAACACAATGACAAACTAAATAAAGGGACATGGTCATCTGATCTCATCTCATCTAAGTAAGGGAAAAATGAAGGACTAAAGAATAAGAAATTGGATTGAAAGGAATTTAAAGAGATTAATTAATTACTTTTTGTTGATTTGTTGATCGAAATCGAAATTGTTATTGAAGAAAACATGTAACTTCAGGATTTAGGGAACAGGAAAGATTAGTCAGTCTTATGGGTGACTCTCCTTGAGATAGTAGCAACATTTCGTTTACAACTAGTGGGCTCTGATAGTCCATCCAATTAGGATATATCAATGTTTGATTGTGAAGTGGAGGTCCTCAGCTTTCGGTATCCAATGTGTCCCTACTATTGTATTGTACATAGTTTCAGTATTTGCCCTAGAAGTTTGTCATTAGGTTTCTAAAGAATATCATCACTGCCACCAGAGGAACTGAAAAGTAGTTCAAATGCTTGCCAAAATATGCATAAGGTTTTTTTTTTCAGTATTTTTTTTTTACTTTTAATTCTCAAATGGAATCATTAATTCATTCATGGAATCATTTGCAAATTGCTTTAGTTTAAAGAGGGTTTTTTTTTTTTTGAATCATAAGAAAATATCTTTTTTTATACATTTCATCACCATCATAATCATAAGAGATCAGAAGGCTTAGGAGAGCCTAAGGAATCAAATTAATCATGACAAAAATTTAGCATTAAATTCTTTGTAGTAAATTGGTCTTTTTGAACTTAAAACAAAGAGTGAATTCATTTAAAGACGTTTTAATGGCTATGCATATGGACCATGGACCATGGACCATGTATCTAAGTGTATATCTAACTAAATATGGTTACAGCTATGATGGACATTTAGTTATTCGTCTCATATACTCGTTCATATCTAAATTAGAATGAATGAAGAATGAAAATTATGAGAATTGTCAAAAGAGTGAGCTGCTCCCGAAACATTAAATGTGTTTCATGTTTTTTGTATCTTATTTGTCCAACAATGATGTTGATGATTATGATGATGATGATGATTATGATGATGTTATGATGTTCGTTCCATTGATGTTCCGTTGGACTTAGTATATCGTGTTATGCAAAAACATAAATTATTTTGTTTTTGCTACCGTGACGTGAGTTCCACATTTTCTCATCTTCCACTTACCCTTTCTCTATGCAAATATACTTACTTACAAGCAAGTATTATTATACGTACATATGTGGATACATTTATATGTATTGGGTTAGTTTTGCTTCCTTGGCCAACAACGTTTTCATCTGTTATCGTTTGTTGTTTGTCACAGTTAAAGATGTCAGACCAAGAGCCAGAGCCAGAGCCAGAGCCAGCACACCAAGGCAATTATCTCAGTTTCGTCACAAAAAACTCAACCGAAACAACATTCAAAAAGTTACGCATGAATAGTAAAAGCATGAGAAAAAGCACTAAGACAAATTATATGCACCAGTTGCATCAGTTCATTTCATCACTGTATTTCCTCCGCACTTTACCACACTTCACCTAACTTTACAAATTACTACTTACTTTTAATACTCTTCCTCTACGGTTTGATCTAAAGAAGAAAAACTACTATAATACTTACATACAAATAAGTACATTTCATAAAAGGAAGCAGAAACAAAACACGCACATCACAAAAGACTATTTGACTATTGTGAATGAATGAATACACAACAACGAGGGTCTATCAATAAGCAACCGAGTTTGAGGACTGGTCACCTGTCGCCATACAAGTAGATATTGTATATTGAACATCATCATATTGAATTTCCTAATTCCGATTCATTATTTCTTAAATAGCAGCTACCACCCGTTCGAAGAGCACAACACAAATTTTAGTGTTACTACACACCTAATAAGAATAGAAAAATTGCTTTTAGAAGACAATCGATTAATAAAAAACCTTGGAACTAAAGAGGTCACCATATCAAATGGGGTATTTATTATTTACAATATTACAATAATTTCAGCCTCGCTAAAAATACCATTCATCCTAGATGAAACAATGGACTTTCTGTGTTGAAGTTGCTTTCCAGAAGGCGGAGTCTCAGGCAAGTTATTTTGATTATCAATATTTAACAATATTTTAAAGGATATTCGTTGGTCTTTAGTGCGGTAGAAAGTCATATTTCATGAAGATAATGATTAAGCTCAATGAAGCCTGGCACTCATGAAGTACAAGTATTTATCAAATTTAACTCCCTGAAGGACTATTGGTGTTGTTGGACAGAGATTACATCACACCCCTTGTTTGTTGATCGATCCTCGTTTATATGCATATACCTATGTATTATAAGATAAGTTTATATATTACTGGAATGGTGATGGTGATGATATAAAATTGTCATGTGAGAAAGGAAAAGATATTGGAAAAATGCTAAAATCCTTGGAAAAACTTTCATGGGGATTATTGTACAATAGAAATTAAATTTCTCAAGATCTAAGTATACAAATTTAGAAGAAGACACATCATCCATATTACCCCCAAATCAAATAAATTCTTTCCAATTGTAATGTAATTTTGAATAAAATATTTCTATCATCATCATTAGAAAATTCTTTCGGATCAAAAAACAATCTATTCTTTTTAGTTTATGAAATGAATTTTTTTTTTTTTTTTTTTTTTTTGTTTTTAAATTGTATTTTTGGCTTTCGTATTCCATAAAATTTTCATACTTCATATTAAATCTAGACTTCTAATGCTGTCAACTGCAATTCTTCTAATGAAAAAATAAAAACCAAAATCAACCTACAACAAATTTGTAACCATTTACCAGGAAACATAAAAACTTGTAATAAAAAGTGGTGACGATGACAGCCAAAAGTAAAATGAACATTATTACATGGATGCAGATATGATGAATGGATGGTTGATGGTAGACAGATTGAGAGGCAGATTAATGGCACCAAGCGTGATGGCATCCATAGTGAACGCGTCAAATTTGACAGTCGTAAATCTCACACACATACACACACACACACAAACACAAAATGAAAACAAATTCCCGTAGAACAATTGATATATTGTAAACAAAAACAAAAAAGCTGAGATGATGTTGTTGATGAAAATTCTATTCTATTCAGTTCTGCTTTGTTCAGTTCAACATGCAACAACCTGCTTAAATTAATGGCAAATGTTAATAAACGTTCGAGAGTCTTTTTAAACTCATACATAATTCGTTATACGAGTATCTATCTATCTATCTATCTAGTACATACAACTCTTTACTCGTCTACTATTGTAGTGTGATAAGTTGTTATTGTTGTATCCGATAGATAGATAGATAGACAGAGAGTTAGATGACAGAAATGGTTTTATCGCAACTAACAATATGTAGGCGTAGCCTAAGAAGTCCACTTAACGACAGCTTTTTATCTGGGTGGTGGCTCAGAACTCGAACTACAAAATAATAAACCAAAAACACAAAAAGAAGACAAAAAAAAAAAAATACTAAACGGTGCGCATGACAAGCGCCAGAGGATTAAAGAAATGCTAGGAAAGATGTTGGTGGAGGTGATGGTGATGATGATGATGATGGTGGCCTGACCCCAACCAGCCAAAGTGTCTCCTTTCGGCACTTGCTTTGAAGCTGTTGAGTTAAGATGACTTTCATAAGAAGAGATTCACGTCAAGCGTTAATGAGCGAAATTGCTGATACAGCGAGATTTCAAGAAGAACTTGTAAAGAGTAGAATAGAAACATCGACCGACCGACCGACCGACTGACTGACGACAGAAATAGACAAACTCTTTGATAAATCTACAAAGTTGACTCTGTCATTGTTGTCTGTTTTTCACTTGCCGTCATCATCAACAACAAGATTTGGCATCATTGGTATCTTTTCGATTTCATGGAATTTTGCGCATATAAATTAAAATACTTTGCCCACTCATTTCGCCAGTCTCACACTTTTTATCCAAATATCATCAGGCACCATGAGTGAGCGTGTTATCTAAGCGTTAGTTCCATTACCCATCCGCCATCCACCATTCACCATTCACCATTCACTATTCAACATCAACATTGGGAGCCAGTATGTTGCGGCTAATATACAATACTTAAGTATATACATACATATGTATGTATGTATTGTATATACATATGTGTGTAAGCAAACACATATACAGACAGATGTGGATGTATGATTTGCCATGTTATGGTTGAGCAAAAACAGTAGCACTGCCACCATCAACGACAGCGTTGAGTTCAAAAGCTTGAAAGCGCAAAATTCGCAGAAATCTGTCATCGCCTTGTCAAGAACATCAGAACATCATCAGAAACAGTCACAGGAAGAAGGAAGAACTTATCTGTGTTTGTTTGTTTTGGTCTCCGCTACACTCTACACTCTCTCCCACTTAATCTTGTTTTATATCTGTTGGTTTGTCTATCTATACATCCATCCATCCATCCATCCATCCATCCATGTGTGTATGTATCTGATGCTGATGATGATGATGATGATGACAAAAATCTGTGCTGGCGCTTAGCTTGGCACACAAATGTCATTCAAAATCCAAAACGCGGCGATGCTATCTCAATGCCCTCAACTATTACCGACGCCACCGATGCCTGTGCTACATACAGCCAGAGCCGTCATTACCAGAAAACTTTGTCAGTGGCGCAAATTTCCGCTCGAGTGTCGTTGGCGGCGGCGCTTCAGCAATAATCGCGCGTTTGCTGATCTTGATACGCTTCATCATCAACGTCCGTCTCCATCCCAGTACTTATTCAACCAACCAACCAACCAACCAACCAACCATTTATTCATCTTTCGTCCGTCCATTCGTTCGTCCCTCCGTCCATCATCATCATCATCGTTCTCATCATCAAAGTTTCTTGTTGTCGCGGGCGCTTCACAAGTTGGCGTATGAGAGGCGCCAATCGGCACATTATCACGAAGCTCGCGTTGCTTTTGCTTTTATCACAACAGATGATCACACATTTGCGGTTAAACATCAATGGAACTTGGAACTCAACAAGACCAGACCAAGAACTATCTAATACATACATAGTACATATATTGTATTGTATAACAACACTCACATGTGCATGGGAATCTAACTAAACCCACTGAAATGTAGATAGCCAAATGCTTGGCTGACATGGATTGATTTGATTGTGTCTAATACGAACTACTAAATGAGAATAATACATTTTGGTTGACAACAAATGTTGGAAGTTAAGTCTAATCAAAGGAAGGATTATTCCTCCCGATGATAAAGTACTCGTAATTTATGCATTTTTGTATGTTAAAGAATTTTATTGTAATTTCAATTTCTTTGATTTTATTTAAGTAGTACATAGGTATACGTGTATCAATAAATGAATAGCCACAGGTGAAGCTGAAGCTCATTTGTCTGAAACAGACGAGCGCAGAATGGGAAGCAGCATTGGCAACTCATCAACTCAAAGAACATAGTCATAGTATTTCAAAACTTCAAATTTAAGAATGAAGTATCGAAATTGAAAAAGTGAAATTTAGCATTCAACATATAAACAAACCATCGATTGGATAAGAAGCCGCGGGCAGCAGCTTGTAAGTGAATAATAAAGACAAATCAAATCAATGACAATTGAACTTTCACTTCTTTTATCTCTTGTAAATCCTGAGATACGCATTAGTCATTGGTCAAAAATCATCATCAGATACTACGAGTATCTACAAAAACGAAACCTTCAATTTCAATCCATTCACTCATTCAATCATTCATTCAATAAACTAATTATTTATCTAACTGACTATTAGTCAGACATTTAGGGACGGGCTAACTGACTAACTGACTAACAGAAAGATAGACAGACTAACAAGACAAAATCTATAAATTTTCTTCAACAGTTTTTGGTTTCGATCATTTTTCATAAGAAATCCAATTTCTAATAATTTTTGACATTTTTTTTTGTTTTTTGTACTGTTACCAGACAAAGTTATCAATAATTTTGAAGCAGTCATAGATCTTTCAAACTCTCTTTTAGTCTTTCGAAGGGTAAATAAGAAAGGGAAATGTTAGTTTAAAGGTCAGAGGAGACATTGTGATGTGATGAGACGAAAAAAGGGTAAATTTTAATTTATTTGGTGGATTTTTTTTTTTTTCTTTGGTTTTTTTTTTTTTTATTATTTTGTCTTTCTGTTTGCTGTTTTCTGTCTGTGTGTTATGAGAATTCTATGTGAATTTTTTCGCTCTAACATCATAAGTGAGCCAGTGAGCCAGTGAGCCAATGAGTGACTGAGTGAGTATTGGTTCTCTGTTCGTCCAACGGGCCGTTTGTCTGTCTATATGTTTTTCAATCTTAAAACATATTCGTATGTCGTTTGTTCTTGAGACAATAAGAATCACGGTGGTGGTCTATGTCAATTATTGTGACCAAACCAACCAACGAACCAACAAACAAGCAAACAAACAACAACCTAGTGGACAACAACAGATACATATGTATGTATGTATGTATGTACATACATTTGAGACATTGAGGTATTGAAATATTGCAAAATTGCGGCATTGAGTCATTGAGTCATTGAGGCAGCGGCGGCAGTGGTGGTGGTCTTCATCATTTTCTTTATCTTGTTGCTTAGTTTATTGTAGGTTTTTGCTGCTGTATTCTGGCAGTTGAATGATCACCATCTCCATCATAGTCATCATAGTCATCATCATCATCATCATCATCATCATCATCATCAACTTCATTATCAATATCATTATAATGTTTAGGATGATTATGATTATATTAATGTCCACATGTCCATGTTTATCTTTTGTATTCGATTTGATTTATTCAATTAAATTTCTAAAGTGACTTTAAGTTTTCCTATGCCAAGCAATCAACATCATCACCATCATCATCATCATCATCATCATAATTATTAGTTCTTCACTTTTTGGAGATCTTTTTCTGTTTAGTTTTGTATCTTTATCTTTATCATCATATCTCTTGTTTATAGTAATTTTTGACATTTATTTGTTAATTTATCTTATATTTTGTGTGCGTTTACATGCATTTCAAATGATCTTCCTTCCGTTCTTGACCAAAAAAAAAAAAAAACAACATTATAATAATCATGGTTATGAGGTCTGTTTGTCTGTCTGTCAGTCTGTCTATCTGTCTGTCTGATTTGATCTGTTCTGTCCTGAGTTGAGCTGATTTGCCTTGTGGCATGTGCAGCTCTTTAATGACTATGTTTTGTGTTGTGTAGCTTTGTGGTGAGATGCCCTGGTTTTATTTTGTGTTACAATGTTGTAGTTGTCGGTAAATCAGTTTGTCGGTTATTAACAAGAAAATTCGGTAGGCGGTAGACCCCACACACCCAAATTTAATTGACTATATCAATGCAAAAGCATAGAAAGGGGCAATTGAGGGAATTGGGGATGAGTTGAGACCATAATAACTTCTTCTTCAATAACAACAAGCGGCCGAAAAAATTAAAGTAATTACAACATGTTGTGGTTGTTGTTGTTGTTAGCTTCATTTGTCTTCTGGTTATTGCTGATGATGATGATGATGATGATGTTGTTGTTGATGATGAATTGTCTCTTAAATAAACAAGCTACTCGCTGAAAGAAAGTAAGTAAATAAAGCGAATCATAATAATAATAATAATAATGACGTTGACGATGATGGTGGTGGTGGTGGCACAGAAGAGCCAAGACCAAGAAGACTATGAAGACCAAGAAGGGCACTTAACGATCGAATCGCTTTTAAACAAGGAGACGAAATGATATAATATTTTATGAATCAATTCACAAGCAAAGTGGACCACCGCCGTGTTGCTGTTACTGTTGCTGTTGCTGTTGCTATTGCTCATGTCCAACAAGACTTTCTTGATTGAGTAGAGAGGATTGGAGTATGTACATATCTATAATATTGTTAGTAGTAGTAGTAGCCTCCCATAACATCTCGACTCTTGCATCTCTCTACATTTAAGCAAGTGAACATATAACGAGCGCTTGAAGCGATCTCAAAGCGAGCGGCCCACAACGAGTGTGGCAACATGTGATGAGTGGTGATGATGATGGTGATGAGTGGTGGATGACGACATGAATTGAAAAATGCAAACACCATTGGCATGTTGTTAACGACGCTACAGGGTGCGCCCGCCTCTGTGGAAAGTAAGACAATGTTATAACTGATTGATTTGGCCTAAACTCTTAACTCTTTAAAATGGTTTCACTACACAACACAACACAACACAACACAACACAACATGTTTGTTATTTTTTAACGAATTCTGATCTAATGTGATCCATGTGATCCAATTGTGAATACCTTGAAGAGTTCGTATCCTTTGATACTGAAAACACCTTTTCACTTGGTTTGCTGCCTCGATTCTCACACATTTTGCTTAAACTCAGCGTGACATGCAATAAAAGGACAAACAAATATACAAACAACATTGATGATGATGATAATAATGGTAATGATGATTGTTGGATATCTATCTATGTATAAAACTGATGATGGTGAAGATGGGACCATCATCTTAAATGCTTAAGTTTGCATTATAAAATCGTGCATTGTATGGAGTTAATAAGCGTAAGTGTGCTACTTAGTACATATATGCTATGTATGTTGTGTATCTTTTGTGCCACACACAGATACGCATATACTTTGTCAGAAACACACGAACACACACACTTCTTCCTTTGTTGGTTAGCATCCGGACAGACGACATCGATGGTTGGTTGGCCGACGTTCACTTATTGGGTTAGTTGTCGATTGGTTGCTTGGTTCGTTGATTCGTTGGTTGCTTCGTGGCTTGGTCATCATTAATGAAAACAGAGACATTAATTTCGGTTCCACCGTAGTTTATATACCTTTCACTTATACACAGCAATTTAATTTCTATAATTCATTTCATTCTTAGTTTCCCACCCTTTGTTCCTCATTGCTATCGCCTATTTATTTATGATAAACAAACACGTTGACACTTAAGCATCTTCTGTTGGGATGGACAAAGAAAATCCCTTAAATGAAATGAATAAAAACTGCCTATAATCTTTCAAAACGCAAACTTCCCAACATTTCACCATTTCAGGTTCTTAGGAATGGCAACCTATAACGGTCAAAGTAGTATCAAATTTGAGTTGGCAACTTAAAGTTACTTATGCCTGTGTAGGGTGTAAGTAAGCAAAAGAAAAACAAAAGTTAATTCAGTTGTTTTTTCAGTGGCAGGCGACGACGCAACTTGAACTGCTGCTTCCTTCCTGTTAAAATTACTTGCAACAACCAACAACGACGACGACAACCGGCAACAAGAAGAACTTAATAACCTCAGATCGTAGTATGTACGAGTACGAGTACGAGTGCGAGTATGTTGGATGAACGGACCTAGGGACGGACAGTTGGACGAGTAAGTTGCATGTTAGTGTGTGGCACTGTGTTGTTGTTGTTGTTGTTGTTGTTGTTGTTGGATATTTGCTGTTGTTGGATGTTTTTTGTTGCTCAATAGACCCATCAACGCATCCGTCCGAAATACTTAAAATCATCGTCGCCATCGCTCATAATAAAATGCACGCACGCACGCTCACTCACTCACTCACACACTCACACACTCACTCACTCAGTCAGTCAGTCAGTCAGTCAGTCAGTGATAGGCTTCTATTGGGTTTCTGCTGGGTTCACATTGGAATCTGTGAATGGTGGTGGTGGTAGTGGTGGTGGTGGCTATGAGGGCTTTTGTGATTTCATTACCATGATCGGATAGTGATGATGATTAACCTGTCATACTAAGCATTTTCATATATTTGTATTGTATATTTTGATGCGATTTGATGTGATTAGATTTGATTTGATTTGATTTGATTTTCAATACAAAACTTTTGTATCTCAATTTGTTTCTTTTTGTCTAAAGCCATCATCACCATCATCATTGTATAATTTTGTAGGTCATCCATCCATCCATCCATCTGTTGATCGTTCTGTCCAACTGGCTGTCTGTCTGTCTATCTGTCTGTCTGTCTATAAGTTTGTCTAAGTTTCTGTCTGCTTATCTGTTCATTTTGTTTGTTTGCTTGTTTGTTTGTTTCATTTTTGGGGATTTTGTGTGTGTTGGCTGTCGACGATTTTGTTGCGTGTTTGATCATTTGCAACACCTAACGGTTTGATTTGTATAATCGGTTATTTAATACATTATAATTAACATAAGCTTTGCTACACACTACTGTTGTGTGTGTGTGCTGCTGATGATGACGATGGTGATGGTGATGGTGATGGTGATGATATGCTGATGCTACCAGAAAGAAGGCGAGGCATATTGATTGAATGAATGCTTAGACAAATTGATTGGAAGGGTTACTCAGTCAATCAACGTCAGTTGGTTAGTAAGGCTATTAACATTTGTTTGTTGTTTGATATGCCTGCATGTCTCAACAAAGGAGATACAATCTTTTCCTCTCTTCTCTTCTCTTCTTTTCTCTTCTTAGGCACAATTCGTTTTGTTAATAAATCGCATTAGACAAGCAGATTAAACGCTTAGAAAACAATATTTGGGTGGTCCATAAGTATGTCGGTCTACCTACATACATCCCCAATCACAAATCCCTTGGTCAACTTATAAGCATATTTATTACTGACGGTGGTAGGTCTTGCATGAAGTTAGCGCCACATATATGTAAATGAAAGTGAAAGCATAACAATGTACTTGCTCTATTTGAGTGAAGTGATTTTTAAGCTATTTAATAATAATATAGATTGAATAATAGATGCCAATATCCACCAAAAAAAAAAAAAAACAAAAAATACTTCCTTAATCAGATCCCTTAGCAATTCAGATTTTTATTTTTGTATTTATGTATAAATTTTGATTCATGTTGATCTTTTTCAATGGAGTGGAGTGATGAGTGAGTGCCAGTGCCATCCAACAGCAATAATTGCCTCCAGCCGATGATTTCATAATCATTCTTCCGTTGCTTTAGTTGTGGGTGTTCGTTATTTTCCTCCCCACCATCTGATGCTAAGTTGATGAATAAAATCATAATTGAAAGCCGGCGAAGAAGTGGTGAGCGGAAATGGGGGAAGAGAAGAAAAACGTCAATCACTCAATTAAACTTAATTATAATTGCGAAGCGATGATGGCGGTAGCCTCTTATTGCCACAACGACTTCAACAAGCGCAAAAGATCACAATGCTCTTCAACTTAAGAGACAAAGGGATAGAGAGACAGACAGACAGACAGGCAGATAGAAAGACAAACGTAGGACAGAGGGACAGACCTGCCGATCACTAAAATGAACTTTACGACAACGACGACAACAACAACAACAATTGTTACTCATGGTGGCAACGTTCTTCAACATCACAACATCACAACATCATCTTCATTTCCATCTCTATCTCCATCTCCATCATCATGATCATACTCATCTATCCTCCGGTTGAATTCAATTCGGTTGGGTTTACGATCTTCTTTTGAAAGTGAAGTTTAGTGAAAAACTGACCACATCATAATCATTGAATAAATTCAACATAACAAAGCAAAACACAATAAAATTGACTAAATAACGACAGAGGACAGAGGACAGAAGACAGAGGACAAATGACGGACACAATAAAAATAATAGGAAACCAAGACTCACTCAGTTTTGATTTTGAGAAATTCGCAGAAATTATAAAATGCAACAAGATTTTACAAATGGAAATGTAATGAGAATAACAGAACCACAGAATAGAGTAGAGTAGAGTAGATTGGAGTGAAGTGGAAGAGTGGAAGAGTGGAAGAGTGGAGCAGCAAATAATAAGCATGATGATGTGCATGATGATGTTGATGATGATGATGTTGATGGTGGCGACGCCTCAACAATGGACAACAGGCCCTGGAACCAAGCTCTGACCAAAAATAGATGATGACGATGACGTTGATGGTTGGTGGTTCATGCTGCTGTGATGTTGACGATGTTGTAGTTTTATAGTTTAAAAGCTGACAACGTCGCCACTTTGTGAAATTTTCTGAGATTTTTCGTTTTTCATACAATTTCTTTTTCAAAAAAATCCAAAGTGGTAATCAAGGCAACCAAGAGGAGATGACAACGAACGAACGAACGAATGAATGAAGGAAGAGGTATGAGAAAACTGTAAGAGTGCAACTTAAACTAAATCATGAATGATAAGTCGTAGGCAGGAAGGAGACAATGGAGAGTTGGAAACAGAAGAACTACTACTGTCTACTTATGAGAGATTTTCTTATTGTTGTTTGTTGTTGTTGTTATGCAAAATATCCACCAATGACAACATGCGACAGTATGACAGACAGACAGACAGATAGCCGGACGGACTGACGGACAGACATAATACTACTATAGTCAGACAAACGATGTTGATCGCCCACCCAAGCAGATCTGAGACCAGACCAACTAAGACCAAAGCAAAGCATCTAGTCAAACAAACCAATCCAAGTCAAGTTGTTCTAGTACTAAGCAAGATATGGATGTGATAAGTGCTGGAAGAGTGGTTGAGTTCAGTTTAGTTGGCTTGGATTCGGTTCGGTTCGGTTCGGTTGGGTTGGGTTGGGTTGGGTTGGGTCGGTTGGATTTGATTTGATTTGATTTTGTCTTGGGCGGTGTGGAGAAGAAAGAGGAAAAGGAGAAGGCGTTTGCATGTTCAAAATTTGTGCTTTGTTTGTTTTTTGGCGTAGCTTGTTGAATGCACAACAAAAGTATTGTAACTTTCACCCAAGTGGTGATGGTGATGGTGATGGGAGAATGAAGTGGCATTGCAGGGCATCGTATCACATGGCACAGCTTGGCATAGCTTGGCTTGTCATGGCATGGCGTAGTGTGGTATGGTGTGGCGTTGCATGATGCGGCATGGTGTGGCTTGGATTGGCTTGGCTTGGCTTGGCTTGAGACTTGACTTGACTCGGTGTTTCCTAGCATGAACCATGAAGCGTAACTCTGAAGTCGTGGTGCGGTCATTGTTGTTGTCGCTGCTGTAGTTGTTGCTTCTTGTGATCTTTCACACAATGTGTCACATAGACACATGCGGACAGACAAATACATGGACAAAGAGACAATGAACAAACGAGTCAAACTACATAAAGTTGGACACACAGCAGCAGCTTGTACATAACTGCAACTGCAGTTGCAACTACTGTTATAGGTAGTCCAAGAGTGAGGGGAATGGTGTTTAGAGAGATGGTTGAAGGGAGGGGAGAGATGGTTGATGTTGTGGAAAGATGTGCAACATGATGAAATGGGGGCAATAGGAGTGAAAGGTAGGGTGGAGTGGGGTGAAGTGGGCCGAAAGACCGCAACCATAATTGTAGATTTGCATTGTTCGAATAAAAACTTTTTGCTTTTTAATTTCTTCTCTTTTTTCAATTTTGTTTTTTTTTATAATATTTTTTGAAGCGGATTTTTTATTTTTTGTGTTTATTTTTTTATTTTATTTTAATGTTTTTAAGTTGTTGTTCTTGTTGATGTTGTAGTCGTCGGTCTTCATCGTCGTTGACAAAAGCAACACAAATTTTTATTTTTCTCATGAATTTCAATTGAAAATTATTAACGGCACACAGAGAGACCGACAGAGGGACCCACAGAGGGACTGATAGATGGACACATTGATGGTTAAACTGATGGATGGAAATATATAGAGATCGGCGCAATGTGTGGGCGTCATCAGCATTTTGCTATTGTTGCCACAAAATGTTGCATGATTACGAAGAAACATGTATTTTGTTGCTGCTTCTGTTGTGCGTATTTTATTTATATGATCTAATTTCATTTAGATTTTACAATTCATTTCATACCCTACATGACTGTTTATAAAAATCAAGCTACTTCTTCTTTTGCTAACACATACAAGTATTTCTGGTCTTGTAATGAAAACAAAAATGAATTATTTGCGATAGAAAATGGTTTCATTGTTTTCCAAAATATTCTTCATGCAGATCAATACAATTTTGCATGCATATATATTCTAAAGTTTTGAAGTAATTCTTCCAGTCCAAAACATGGATTTGGCTTGCCTTTAAAGACCCATACAGTCGCGTGCTCCATGATCCATGATTCGTCACCTATGAACATGTTATACATAGCCTTTGATGCACCTTGAATGCTATTTTTTCACACATATGTCACATGGCGAAGTTGCATTATCTGTTCTCTTCTTCTCTATCTTTGCTACTATAAAATGGGATACACTAAAATTGCATTTCCTTCACTCACATTTGGAGTTTTTCCTTGCAAAAATTAATTCCATCAGTGAAGAACATGAAGAACACTTTCCTGTATTTGAAAAGCACTTTCAAGGTAGATGAGGGAGCCTGCTATGCTCGCAGATTACTGTTGGAGTCTTATTAGAGATACCCCTGAACCCAGTTCAAAAAAAAAAAAAAAAAACACTCACTCACTCAAAAAAAAAAACAAAAATCAAAATCAAAACTTCAATTTGTGATAAATTTGTGATGTGATAGAAAGTGTTGTTTATTCACGAACTTTTATTACATCAATCAATGACAAGGAATAATAATCACATAATGAGACCTCGGATAAGGTAAAAAGTTGGAAAATTCTTGAGGAGTGTTATTAGAGTGAAGCTCTTTTATGCGCGTTATGGCAGCAGTGAAAATTCAAAAAATGTCAAGCTAAAAATAGAATCGTCAGATTTCCGTTTATAATGAAGAAATTAATTATATGTGAACAAAAATATTTTTTTTTTTTCTATTTCTCTTTCATCTGCATTTCCAACTCTTGGGATGTCAGCCAGCGCACTAACCTCTGTGGCAAGGAGCCAGTCGATTATAAAGAATTATATGTGCGCGTCCCTTTCAATTGATTATTCGCTACTGTTGGTGTAAAATTTAGTTGTTAAATTGGGAAATTTATTATTAAATTTAATGTAAGTAATTATTTGATTAAAATATGCATGTGTTACAATAAGTTTTCTATACAATGCAGGAAAGTGGTGCCCAAATAAATGAAAAAGCTTCTAAAGTTAACAGGCTTAGAAATACCATAACTAACTTAAAAAACAAACCCCCCCAGGCAGCTATGACACAATGAAACGTAGTGGCAGAAAAGCAGACATCGACTCTAGATGCAAACGCCGAATCAAACGTTTAGCAGTTGATGATTTAATGAGCACTGGACATGGGTCTCAACATTTCAAAAAGTAGGATTCTTCAAATAATACACAATCATTAGATATGATTCTATGTCAGTAAATACCAATTTTGGGATATAGAGTGTCATGTTTAGTGATGAAAAAAAATTTATTTTGGACGGTCCTGATTGCTGCAAAAAATATTGGCATCATCTGGGTCAGCCAAGGCGAACTTGTTACACTCGTGTACATGGTGGATGGCCAGTAATGGTATGGAAATGATTGGACATATCAGCAGGATAACGCGCCAATACAAAATGCAAAGATCAGTAAGACATATTTTTCATTCAAAAATATTTCAGTACTGGACTGGCCAGCTGTAAGTCTCTACCTTAACTCCATTGAAGATATCTGGGGAACTCTCTCTGCGAAAGTTTATAAGAATGGAAGACAATTTGACACAGCAAAGGAGCTGAAAACTGCAAAACTACAAGAATGGGCTGAAATCAGCCTAAACACGCTGAAATCGTTAGTAGACTTCATGCCACTTCGTCTCAAGAAGGTTAAAATTCAAATATATTTGTACAATATATTTTTAATGAATATTGAATTTAAGTTTTGTTTTATCTAAGTACTATGAATTTGTCTAATAAAACTCTTATAATTTAAGTGTAGTCGACTTTTTTTTAATCCTTTTATTTTATTTATTTTTTTTTTTTTTTTTTTAAATAAATATTGTTCGCTCTACACAGGTGTCTCACGCCACCTCTTTCTTCTTAATTATTGTCATTTATTAACCATCAATATTATGGATAGGTGCAGGGTACAGAGCGATTGTTTGTACATTTCATAAATTCATATTTCTGATGACTTTCGATGTAATTGTTTCTATAGCAAACCTGTGTGAAACATATGTTCAGTTTTATTTTAAAATGAAAATGATATGAAAATGAAGTATAAAGTGAACTCAATATCTCGTCCTATTCATTTAACTACTGATTATGCTTATGGTTTATTGATTCTTCCACGCATAACGAATAATAATATGTGTGACTAGATTTTATCGCCTGGTCATAGTTATGTCTAGAAATCTGGGCCTTTACGTTTCAACATCTATGGAGAATTGCTTAGGGAAAATAACGAAACCTTGTGAAGTGCATAAAGTTGTTTTGTACGAATTCTTTATAGTGAATGATGATCAATAATACAGAAATTTATTTCTATATGTGTAGAAGATGCCTCAAAACATTTATTTGTTTTTAGGTGTGTGGTAAAATGGACTCAAAAATTACACTTTGAACTTTACACTTTTTTTTTATAAAAGTATGTTTTGTTGTGCTTTTGTCATAAAAATTGAAATGGTGAAATGGTGGAATGGTTAATGTTGAATGGTGAATGGAAAAGAGAAGCCAATAATTATAATATATTTTGTTGTCGTCTAAATTAGTCTCGACGACTCTCTGACGCTGTAACTCTTTGTTGCAAGTAAAAGAAGCAAGTGCTTGAGGGTGCCGCCCTCAGAGTCAGTCAGAGGCCAACGCATGCAAATGTGCTAACCCTCAATAGAAACATAAATACAAGTATTTACATATAAAAATATATACACATACATATATACAATATTGTACTTATGTGCTTATGTGTGTATGGAATATGTAGACATAATTATTTTTTATGATTTTTCATGCCTGCCTTGCAATATGACGCGACACGATGCAACCAACACGAAGCGATGCACCAAAAGTGGCTCGAGTAGCGCCTACAGTCGGAGTAAGTCAAAGCAAGAGGTCGATCGTATATGTGACGTTCTGTGACTAGGGGATTAGAGAAAGGGTAAGAGCGATGCAAGAACACCTCTTCCACTGCCACCACCACACCATCACCATCATCATCATCATCATCATCATCATCATCATCATCGTTACCCTTACAATTACCATCACTAGGTCCTCATGGTAGAATCAATCTCAGGCAAAGCCTAATGCTTTTAACTGCCACCACCATTATCATCACCATCATCATCATCATCATCATCACCACCATCACCACCACCACCATCATCATCATCATGCACTCTGTTGCTCTATTCGTGCGGCAGTTCGTGCCTCATGCATTTAGAACTTTACGTTTCGGTGCAATGTGCCGTAAAAATAATTATGGCTGCAAATGCACAATTTTCTTCTTTTTTTCTGACTTTTTTCTGGTTTTCTGTTTATATTTCTATATATATTTTTAAATTTTTCATTTTGTTTTCTTTCTGCTGTTGTTGCTGTTGCTTTTGCTGTTGCTGTTGCCATTGTGATTCATGTCGCTACTGGAACTACCACACCCACTGAGTGTTGTCGCCCACTTTAAGTCTCTTCATATTATTACATAGTACAAAGTATACCCCATTCCCAGCGACACCATAAACTCGACGAACTCTTTTTCGTTGTTATAAACAAGGCTTCATTTTGGATATCGGATCTATTGTATCTAAAATATAGTAATTTCATGTCCATGTACTTGGTTTTCTAGACCATGACGCTGGGAAGTCACACAACAAATCATCATGCATCTTCTCAGCACTAAGCAATTTTGAGCAATTGAAAAGCCATTCTTTAAGCCACTCAATCATTAACCAACCAATTAACCTTTATGCTAATTTAGAAAATCTAGCTTTCCCACTTTTCCCACGTAATCTGCAATAAATTTGGCGATTGTCAATGATAATTTTCTAGTTTTCCATTATCTATTGATACAATGATATACTCGTATAGGTTTGATATAGATTGACAATTTTCAATCATCAACTACAATAGTTGATAGTCTCAAGCATTCACTCACTATTCATCTAGTAGTTGACAATGTTAATGGAAAGCTCATTCTCAATCTAACACCCCTTCAAAGGTGTTCACCTTCATACCCCGAAGAAGATAAGTCAACCATTGTCTCAGACACAGTCTAAGTCAGAATAAGACACATCAATCACTAATGTCATCAATGGCGTCTGAGGCGTCTGAGACGACGGCGGCTTTGGTGGCGGCATTTGTGATTGAAAATCGATCAGAGCTTATAAACAAATGACTTTGGCCTGAAGCCTTAAGGAAGACAAAAGACTTTAAGACCGAGGTTGAGGCAAAAGGAGCATTATGTTGTTTTCATACATGTTTTATTCTTCTCTTCATTATGATGATGCCATCCATATGCCATAAAGGATGTCGAGCATTCAAATTGTCTTAGATAGTACAATAAATCTCAAGAGTAAGAGCAAAACTTAATCAAGTAAATTTCGGGATAAATACGTAAGTACTTTTAATTAAGCACATGGGGAAACGAAGAGTGGGACGGAGGGAGGAGGATACTGAAAGAAGGACTTACAAAAAGGTTGATAAAATTTCAACAGATCAGGATAAGCAGCAGCAGCAGCAAAGAAAGGAGCTTATTTTTTTTTTTTTTGTTGAGTTGTTGAAACTCAAGCACAGGATGTGCGGCTCTTTTGATCAATGAATGAAGTGAAAAATATTGAATAAAGACAAGGAGGGCAATGAGACAAGCATGAGGAGAATGAGAAAACTAGGAAGAGATGAAGTGTGGCGGAAGAGAATTTAGAAAATATAAAAGATCAGAGCATTTTAACCGAACTGAACTGAACTGAATCAAATTGAACCGAACCGAACTGAACTGAACTGAACTGAACTGAACTGAACTGAACTGAACTGAACTGAAAAGAGGAGAAGGAAGAGGAAAAGGAAGGGTGAAGGATAACTACAACTACAGCTGGAACAGTTTACGAAAAAGTTCTTGAAACCTCAGGCAGTCGTCACTTGGTTATAAGAATGATCAGTGAACTGTTTGTTGTTTGTTGTTTGTTGTACTCTTGTTGTAGTAAGCAGTCAAAGGGCATAGATTCGCTCAGATTCGGAGGCTTTTGTTTTTAGGTAATTTGAGACATGAGCATCATCATCATCATCATCATCATCATCATCATCATCAAAAACATTTACTGATTATTGTTATTGTTATTGTCATTGTCTTGTTTACTAATTATTAATAATACAAGGATCAAGGATCTTTGTTTCGTTTTGATTTGAATCAAATTCAAATATACAACAATTTTAATCCACGCTACATTAAGTGTTTGCATTGAGTGACAACGCCAATGTAGCTGAGATGTGACGAGGCGAAACCCATGTCCAAGCCCTCAAAGCCTCTAAACAAAGATCCAAACTAAACTCATCATCATTATCATCATCATCATCAATATCATCATCATTATCTATAAGTATCTAATGATGAAGAGGCAAAAGCAACAGCAAAAGCTTTAATCATAAGCAAGATCAGATGTAGCGTGTAGCGTAACTACGTTTTATTGTACATAATACAATAGTATTTAAGACCTTACCCTCTCTCTCTCCCTCTCTCTCTCTCTCTCTCTCTCTCTCATCACTCTTTGCATAGTATGTATTTTCTTTTATTATTGCATTATTTCTTTGTTCATTTCTATGTTTGTTTGTTTATTTATTTGTTTGTTTGTTTGTTTGTTTTTGTCAACTTGGCTAATGATTAGCTTGGCTTTTGGCTACTTCATTATCATTATTTGTCCATTTTCACAAACAACAATAAAATGACTGACTGACTGAAAAAACAAATTAAAAAAAAAAATAATAATAATAATAATATGAAGACGAATGAAGAAGTTAAGTTGAGTTGAGTTGAGTTGAGTTGAGTTCAGTTCAGTTCAATTCAGTTCAGTTTAGTTCAGTTCAATTCAGTACAGTCAGTTGACTTAAGTTGAGTGTGGTTTTTTTTTCAGTCTTTTTGTGGGGCGGCAATTGACTCCCAAGCGGAACATAAATAGTAGTTTCTCTCTCTCTATTGTAATCTTATTGCAAAATAATGATCACTTTTCGGTTTCGTGTTACATCAATCTGCTTATAATGGAACCATAGTTTCTAATATAAATTATAGTAAATACTATTTCATCCGTCATCAATCATCAACCATCAACCGTTCGCCATTCGCCATTCGCCATAAGTTTAAGCAAAAACTTTTACCAGTTGCAATTGGAAAGATCACTTAACCCATAGGCACGAGTACTTATGATGGCCACTAGTATGTATAAAAACTGAAGGATTGAAGGAAATAAACTATTGCACATCAAGGGGTCACTCACTCACTCACTCACTCAATCATCAATATTCTGATTCATTAATTTTAAATTAATTAAAATTTAACTTAGAATAATGGAAAAGAATGAAAAAGTTTTCCTGTGAATGGTTCCGATGAATGATTAATCGATGTAGATGTAGAGTGTATTATATCGGCTCTGTCTGATGAGTTTTTTGAGCTGCAATTGTTAATACTTTCTTCTACCATAAATACAATATTTGTTTTCTATTGCATTTTCATACATAATTTTGTCCAGTAGTCATCCTTCTTCTTTCAAAAATATTGTATTATATTTGATTTTGATTATGATCTACAATACAATAGCAATGGACTAGAATTAGAATGCCATCTAGGCTACAAAAAACTAGGAAAATAAAATGTCTGTCCGTCGAAGGAAAAATGATTTATGTGCAAATGTGTCAACAATTAGAACAAAACTTAAGTTTAACTAAAAGTTTCACAAAACTATTGTACAATACAAAATATTGTAAACTGACCGAGCTGAGTTGATCTGACTAAACTGACTCAACAACTGTCTGTCTGTCAGTCAGTCAGTCAGTCAGTCAGTTCCGAATGTCAACATGCGTTCAGTTGACACAACTTGAGTTGATTTCAGTTGAGTTGAGTTCAGTTTTGTTATAATATAATAGTAACTTGAACTGAGCTGAACTGAGCTGAGCTGAGCTGAGCTGAGCTGAGCTGAGTTGAGTTGAGTTGAGTTGAGTTGAGTTCAGTTGAGTTGAGTTAAAGTGTAGTAGAAGTTTCTCTAGACCAAAAAACAAATGGATCTATATAGTACTTTTTATGTACGTACATCAGTTATTTTTATCCCACCATCAACCTATACCTGTCTGTCTGTCTCTTGGTCTGTTTTTCTGTCACTTCATCAGTCAGTCATTCAGTTAGTCAGTCAGTTGAGTGAAGTGAAGTCAAGTCAAGTCAAGTCAACTGTCGTCACTTAGAATGTTCATTAAAAAACCTATATGCAAATTATGGCGTTTACAGCAAATGTCTGTAGACTTTATTATAAAGTTTTCTTTCTTTTTTCTTAGAAATTGAAAACAGAAATCAAGAAAAACAAAAAAATAAAGGAAATAAATGAAAAAGAAGAAGAAGAAAGAAATTAAGGTAAATAAAGTTGGAATGAATTAGTATTGTACTAGGTTAGACAAGGATTTCTTGTCAAAATTTATTATCAAAACAAAATAGTGCAATAAAAAACTTTGTATAGTAAATTCATTTAAAATATTATTTTATACAATAATAATAATAATAATAATAATAATAATTGAATGAAGGAGAGGAATATTTTTAGATTCCAAACTTGAGTTTATTTGTATTTTTTTTATAAAAAAATCTTGCTTTTCATCATGGCATAAATTTGTATTTAGAATAGAATAGAATAAGACATTGAAATGCCTGATTTGAATTGCTTTGCCTTCGACTTAATCAATATACCTAAGAGACTCTACAACCACCACCATTGTCTAGGCAACCACCACCATTGACATCCCTCCTAGAGGCTGCTAAGCCTCCTTATCACATCAAGATGGCAATCCAGCAAGAATGAGGACCATAAGTATTGTAAATATTTTATTGATTCTCTAATGTCATTCGCTAACCACTTAAACTTTTGTTTAATAAAATTGAAAATCATCAAAACAAATATGATAAAATTGCCTTCCTTTAGTTTAGTTTAGTTTAGTTTAGTTTAGTTTAATTTACTTTACACATTTTACACTCAATTATGACGATGATTGGATGAAGGTTAAGGATTTTGGATTTTAACCATATTTATTGTACATATTTATTTTGTCCAAATCCAACAAGTTGATTGGAGTTGAGGTGCCAAAAGATTAACACCCATGAAATTGTGAGTGAGCACAAAAAAAAAACTGAATATTATTGAAAAATATGAGAAAAGCCATAACTTTTCACAAGGTCACAACCACCACCACCACCACACACATACTTATAACATGTATGTATGTATATATAGAATCAGATACAGATACATTGAATGATGATGATGATGATGATGATGATGCATGCAAATACTTTGAAAAACTAAATAAAAATGCAAACCTATAAAATTTTTACAATTGAATAAACATAAAATAGTTTTATGCATAGTTTTCTATGTGATGATATGATAAACTGTAATGTATCTTGGATCTTGAATGATGTATTAACAACATAATAAAAAAAAAAAAATATATTGTTATTGATTTTCTAGGTATGATTTTTCTTCTCTCATTTACAATCACAATGATGTGAATGTCCTAGACTCCTCAATTCTTCCTTCTTGAGTGGGTGAATTTGTATTGTATAATAATATAAAATTGGATAAATATTTATCATTTGTAAACATTATGTTTGACATGATCCTTTAGTCATGCAGATGATAATCTCCTGCACTCTATTCGATTGATCCTTTAAAACAATTTCCAAATATATCAATGGTTTTGGACAATCAATGGTTTGGATTGAAACATCATCCAATTAAGTTGGACTGAACTGAGTTCTCTTGAGTTAATGGTTAATTTATTTCAAGATGTCATCTCTCTAATCATTTTTAGATCCTCGTTTGACGTGTGTGTGTGTGTCAAATTTATATACAAAAGGGTTTTTCGAATAGAAAAATGCGAATTTTCCATGTTTACACAATTTGCTTCTGAATATTCTACAATATTTTCATGCAGAAGTTTATGAAAAATATTAAAAAAAAATAAAAAACAAAATAATAAAAAAAAGAAAATAAATCAAAATGAAAAGAATAAACACACACACACAGACACACACAACCAACAAGCTTAGTGCATTTGTATCTAAATACATTTACTACATGTGCATTTGTTTGTGATGTGGCAACTGTGGTTTCCCAACAATGATGGCAATGATGTAGATGGCGATGGCGATGGCAATGGCATTTCTATAATGGCGTAAATAACAACAACAACAACAGCAACAACAACAGCAACTGCAACTGCAATTGTGTATCTTCTATTCATTCGATTTTTCATAGTTTATCCATGTTGCAGCACTTGACACTCTTTTGATCCTCTAAATATAAAGTTGAGCCTTTCTTTTAAGGATATTCATAGACATAAACTAACAAATGCATATGTATTATGATAATTGATTGAAGTACGAGTACAATAAGTTAACTGTTTAAGTTTTAAATACTTTTAGTCATCACTTGTAGTTGTTGCTATTATTATTCACTGTTGTTGTTGTTGTTGTTGTTGTGAATGTGAGTGAATGTAAGTAAAAGAAAAGAAAAGAAAAAAAAAAAAGAGAAAAATAACGACAACAATAAGAAGGGAAGAAGGGAAGAGCACCAATAAGTATGGCAACCAGTAAACGATTCAAACCTGAAGACACAACCCAATCCAATGCAATCCAATGCAATTCAATGCAATCCAACCCAATTTCATATATTGTATTGCTTTCAACAAACGGAAGTCATGCCCTACACTGTTTGTTCTATTAACAGCTACAGCAAAAGTAAAATTGAACAAAAGACGCGCGCAAAAATGAAATGAATAATAAACAAACAAAAACAAAAATGAGGGGAAAATGTAAAGAAAATGGAAAACAGAAAACAGAAAAAAGAAAAATGTGGCGTTTGAAGAAAGGAAAAATAAGAATGAATTTTATTTGCAAGTTGATGCAAGATGATGCCGTTGTATGTAGGTAGAATTTTTACTTACCTACAATATTACACACCTTAAGCCTTTCAAACTGCTTAGTCTCATCATAATCATCATCATCATCATCATCATCATCATCATCTCACCCCATCTCATCCCACTCTCAGAGTAGTTAGGACATACCCTACAATGCACACACACACACACACACATAACAAACATAACATTTATGTAGATTTCATACAGAGGCGGCTATGGACACAGAAACTTGGACAGAGACTACTGAGACTACAACTGACTGAGGGAGAGACTCAGACTCAGAGGTTCTTGGTCTTGGTTCGAAGAATGGCGACAGCTACAAAAATTTTGTTTTTCTTTTTCCTTCTTCTTTGCTTTATTTTCTTTTTCTTTTATTTCATTCTTACACTCATAGGTATTTAATAGTAAAGTCCATCATCATATTCGTTGTTTCATTCTTTCTTTCTTTTTTTGTTTTTTTCTTTCTTTTTTTGTTTTTCATTCTTATATTCTTTGTTTCTTTACTCGTTTCTTTTGCATTCAATTTTGTCATTGGGGGAGGGGGAGGGGGTTGGGGAGTGTTTTGGTTTACCTTCGTTCATCTACTAGTGTATTGTGTATTATTATGTATTGTACGAGTATTGTACTTGTACTCAGTTCGTTTTATATACAAAAAAGATTCAAGATGATTGATCTATGACGGCGTGAAATAATATGCAAATACTTAAAAGTGCACACACTCACACTCACACTGACACTCACAAAAAACACACAGTAAATGTAACACATACCAAATGTACCTAAGTATGTGGAGATACAATATACATAATACATACGTAAGTTTATTAAATGCATATTTACTTGTGAATGTTTTCCAAATGCAAAATGAAAGCGCGAAACATAAATGTTTGTTTCTTGACTTCTGTTTGTCTGTTTGTGTATGGGTCACAAAGTGTGCATGTGTTTGTTCATTATAGAATATACTTAATGCATACATATATTGTATTGTATTGTATATATATGTATCTAGATATAAGGCGATGAGTGTTGATCACGGCAGCATTGGCACAGTTGCTAATTAAGCCACTTAAAGTTTCAACATCGTTTCTCTTTAATATATAATTTATATATACCTATACACAAAATAAAACACACACACATACAAATTTTATATGCAAAGACTCATTTATAAATCTATTAACAATCACACAAAATTTACCTTCTAAAGTAAAACCCAAGCATTTATTTATCTACCCTTCTTGAGGAATCACTTATGTACGAGGGTCAATTAACAAGTACATAGTCCTACCGCCCGATGACGCTACTATTACAAAAGAGTATTACCATCGTGTTGTACATTCTTTTAGTAGCCTACTGTCAAAGTTTCACCCAATTCCCTTCATTAGTTTTGTTTTGATAGCTTTGGGAAGCGAGCGTGTCGGTCAGTTTTACAAAAATGCAAAACGAACAATATCGCTTAGTGATTCGATTTTTGTTTTCGGAAGGGAAAACGCGCAGCGAAATCAAAGATCGCTTGGATGCTGTGTATGGTGACTCTTTTCCTTCGATGGCGACCGTCAAGAATTGGTTCAACGAGTTTGTTCGTGGCCGCATGTCGAAAACGGCTACTACGGAGGAAAATGCAAAAAAAAAAACCCCCCATCAGACCGCCGGTTGAAGGTTCGCGAGATAGCTAAAACTGTAGGCATCACAGAAGGAACAGCGCATCATATTCTATACGAAGAACTGAGCATGAAAAAGCTGTCGGCGCGATGGGTGCCGCGTTTGCTCACACCGGACAACAAGCGCCATGGCCAAATTGGTCGAATTGCTCTACGAATTGCTGCCCCATCCACCGTATTCTCCAGATTTGGCCCCCTGTGACTTCTTTTTGTTTCCAAACCTGAATAAGTCACTCGCCGGAAATAGATTTGGGTCGAATAAGGACGCCTATTTTACAGATCTCGGGAAAACATATTTTTTTGGACGGGTTGGAAAAGTTGGAGCATCGTTGGGCTAAGTGTATAGACCTAAGTGTATAAATCGCCATCCATTTTTTTTGGTTTATTAAAAAATATACTGAGAGATCTTGGATTATGAACTTTATATTTGATATCCTGTTTCATTGGACAATGATGATTGATTTAGAATTTTTTACCTCTGAGACTATTCTTATCTAAAATAAGAATAAAAATGTACTTTAGATGAATATTTTGTAATAAAATATCATGTGGTTTTGGTATTGTACTCTCATTTCTTTCCTTTCATCATCATCATCATCATCATCATCATTATTACATTATTGCATTGATTCTCCTATGAACTTCCCCCTCTCTATGAAATTTCAAATGAATAGATTTGAATTTATTTATGTACAATATTTTATTAATGAACTTTTGTTTATTTATTTATTTTTGTTTTCTAGTCTGGTTTTGTTATAACGGAAAAAAATCCCAGAGTTTGCTAATTTCACTAATGTTGACACAAAAATTGAAAAGAAAGAGAGAGAGAAAGAGAGACCAAGAACACTATGAATTGCTGAAAGCAAAAAAAAAAAAAAACACTTTTAAGCGCTAAAAAAGGAAGTTCATCTTAGCTTTGAAGTGGGCCGAGTTCTTGTTAAAAATACTCATAGAGAAAACAGGAAAACCTGCAGGAGTTTTGAAGAAGTAAAGAGTTGCAATTTGCACTCTTGACACACACACACACACACACATAAACACATGTACAATCTTAAATTCAACTGTAAATATGATCCATTTTGGGTGGTAAGAGTACAGTCAGTCTTACTGGAGCATGGGTCCAATGTAACATTGGATGGCTATACGTACAAGTACTAAGTATAATCACCTAGCATCATTGCCCTATTCTTGTTGTTGTGTTGTGTTGTGTTGTGTTGTGTTTTTGTTGTTGTTGTTGGATACCAAAAGCAAGGAAAATGCAATTTAGCGTAAGTGCCTCGAGACTTTCAGTCTTCCAACCTAAACTTTGAGTAAGCTAAACTGAACTGAACTGAACTGAACTGAACAGAACTGAACAGAATTAAGCACTGAGCTGATGTGAACTGAAAATGTCCATTGAAGGCTTAAGCACAGGACACAATTACATTTGTCGCATTAGGCAATAGAAATCGCAACAACAATAACATGACCAACACCATTAACATCATCATCATCATCATCATCACCATCATCATCACACTCACCATTACCATCCTTTATATGTTTTAGTTCAATTTTCCAAGGTTCGCTTAGCTACAACTTTGGCTTGTTGCTTTCAAGTCTTGGTTCCGGTGTCGTTGAGTGGTGGCAACCTTTAACATACCTCATTCTACCAGATATGTATTTATGTATGTATTGTATATTGTACATAAATACATACATCCCTCCATGCATCTCTATCCATACATCCTGGCATACATCTTCCCCTAATGCCAGCCATGAGTGTTAGTACTCCTATCCATATACGGCAGGCGTCTTGTGTATGTGTATGTACAAGTTGAGTGTGTTACTTGAGTGTTCGGCACTTTACGCTTTAGGCTACTTATGCCACTTACTCACTCACTCACTCATTCACTCACTGACTCACTCACTCACACACTCATAAGATGTAGTACGGTTTGAGTATGACTAATGTGCTAATAATAATTATGGCAGCCACCATCATAGCCACCACCATCACCATCATCACCATCATCATCTTCATCCTTTATAAGAAGCACATTAAATGCCACATTAGAATTTCACATGAATCTAGATACTTTACATACCATACTCTCTTTCTCTCTATACAATACTAAAATATTGTAGCACACGTGATTCGACTCTCCTCTACTCAACAACAACTCAACTCAACTCAACTCGACTCGACTCGACCAGTAAAATTAGGAAATAAATTTTCTTCATCTTTGATTTTGCCCATACCCATGGCCAAAGTGTTTTTCAAGTTCCGTTTATTTTAAGCAAATATCCAATCTTCAGCCTCATCCTATGTGTAAGTAAGTAGTATGTACTTGTATTCTTGTTATTAGCTCATTTAACCAAATCCCATTAAGCGTACAAACGCTTCTTAAGTATCTCAACCTCAACAGTTGCACCACACTTCACGCAATGGTCGTCGTTCAATTCTCGTTGTAAGGATGATGTCGACAATACGATTGGATGATTATGACTATGCTGATGCTGATGATGATGATGATGATTATAATAATGGTGAATAATGATGATTATGAAGATTATGTGGGGGATGAGGCGGAAAAGGAATTGAATGAAAGGAAATATTGGAGTGAGTATTGGTTTTTGGAAACGTAATAGAAATCGAAAATAAGGATGCAGATGCGGATATTCAAGTGCAGATATTTGCATTGTGTCGTTTCAAGTTGAGTGTTGTGTGATGGCCAATAATGAAAATTGAATGCTGATTATGATTATAATAATGATTATGATGATGATGATGATGATGATGGTGTTTATGATGTATGTAAGTCACCTTTGGTTGGCGGTTCTCTTGTTACAATTGAATAAGCTTTCTTTAATGGTGATGATGATGATGATGATGATGATGATGATGATGATAATGATGCTCTTAAGTCACCCCTTTTTCTGTTTCTTTCTCTCTCTCTCTCTCTGTCCTGGTGATGGGTGGATATTAATGGGTGGTGTTAACACAAAAATTAACATCAAAGGCTAACCAAAAAAAAAAAAAAAAAGAAAACAAAGAAAGTAAATGATGACAATGAAACTTTTTATGAAAATATCTAATTATTGGATATAAAATTCATTGATTCGTTCGAATTAAAGCAATTAAAAACAATAAAAATAAAGAAAAAATTCAGTAAAAGTAACAAAAACAGGAAAACCAAAGAACGCAAATAAAATTCAAGTGAAAAAAGAATCAACGCTTAAGAGAAATACAGTAATCGTTGTGGCCTCATCACATCACATCCCATGCCATGCCATGCCATCTCATCTCATTTATTTGTCCATCCTTTGACTGGTGGCCATTGCAACTAAGAACTCATGAAGGGAGGCAGTCAGTCAGTTAGTCAGTTAGTCAGTCAGTCAATCGTTCAGTTTGTCACTTAGTCTGGGAGTGAGTGAGTGAGTGAGTGAGACAGTGAGGCAGGCAGGAAGCAAACAAGAAAAGCTTAAATGCAATTGATGATAATGACTTTGCGCGAATCCTGTTGGCGCCAATGCAGAGATTTCTTTTTGTTCATTTCATTTCAATTTTTTTGCAATTATTTTTTTTTTTTTTTGTCATTCTACTTGTTCTTGTTGTTGTTGTTGTTGTTGTTGTTGCTGGTGTTGTTGCAACGCCACATGAAGCTGACAGCGCCTGCGCCTGCTAATTAGTCTTTGGCGCATAGCGTGATGTATCTGTCCCCTGTCTGTCTCTCGTCAGTCTCTCGTGTATCTTGTCTGTCCATATGATTTTTCTGTCTTTTTGCTTGTCAACGTCTTTGGAGGATGTGTTTATAATGTGATGGAGAAGGTGAAGATTGACTGTTGCATGTAGAACAAAGAAAGACAGTGAGAGAGAGAAAGAGAGAGAGTGAGGGAGACAGAGAAAGGGGGAGTGGTAGGTGATAGATTGAATGAAGCAAGTAAGTATTGTAGATACAAAGATGAGTAGTAAGTAGTAGGTGGGAAGGTGTTTGGGATGTTGGTCGATGGGTTGGTGGGTAAATGCAAGTGATTCGTGCTTTGCATTGAAATGCTGTTTTCCTTCCATTCTTTTCTTTTTTTTATGCTTTGCGCTTGTCGCCATCATCAGCCAACCAAAAAAAGACAAAAAGAAAAAAAAAAAAAGAGAAAAAAACAAGAACATTTTGTGTTAATTAATTGTGACGCGCAAGTTGCCATTGCCGTTGCCGTTGATGTTGATGTTGCAACAAATGAAGGATTTCATTTTTTGCTGTTGTAAATTTGTGTCTTATTCTTTGCTTCTGATGAAGTAGTGATGATTATGATGATCAAGACGATGTACATATTTCTATCAGATTTGTTCTTCGCTCACTTCTCTCATTATCGTTAAATTTCTTTCACTTTTTCTCCAGAATTCGCAGATACTTTTTTTGTTTTTTTTTTTTGTGCATAATTTAACGCTTTTGGCATCTTAAGTTATTTGTTTATAAAATTAAGTGATTTTTGTATATTTTTTCAAAATTTTTTTCCCTTTTTTTTTTTTTTTTGGAATTATTTTTATAGAAATTTTTCAATTTTCTCTTTAATTTGTTTATTTCTGTTTCTTGTTTTCTTTTGTTATTGCAATAATTATTTTCATCATATTTTGTATGTAAGTTTGTGTGTGTGTGTGTGTGTGTGTGTGTGTGTGTAACTGTAATCAATACCGTAACAATTGCAAAACAGCTCAACGCTTCAATCTCATAATTATCTTTTCTCGCTTCGTTGCCATTTTGACGAGTTTGGGAGACAATTTAATAAGTAATAAGCCTAAAAATGAAATGAAAACGCAACAGTAATAATAATAATAATAATGACAATAACAACAACAACAACAACAACTGACCACAGGTTAATCATCATCATCATCATCATCATCATCATCATCATCATCATGTCATGTCCATTGCACGCTATTTTCGTAGACAATAAAAAGGCAAGCAAAGGGTGAAAAAAAAAAAAAAACAAAAATACAATTGCATTAAATAAATACAAAAAATAAAAAATAAAATTAAAATTAAATAAAAAAAAAAAAACAATGTTATAATTTTACGAGATGTGACTGACAAGTACCCCCTACCCCCTTTCTCCCTTTATTAAAACAATTTGAATTTTTCAGTCAGTTTGATCGAAGTTTAATTTTCATTCTATTCTTCACTGACCACTGACATTCTTTTACAACTTTGATGGTGAGAAATCTTGTTCTTCTTAATGCAAAAATTTAATCAAAAACATGGTTGGCATGTACAATAGTTCAAAGTCAGTGCATAAGGCACCCATATTTTCGAAACACTTTTGCCATTTAAGTGGAACAATTTTCAGGCCGCTTGTATGCTTTACAACAGACGAGATTCAACGAAATCCTGGAAGGCTAATTTTACAGTAATGTTGGATTTGAAAAGTTATTCAAATTGCAGAACAAATGGTAATCCGTATGGTGAGAATGGAGGTTTCTTGAAGGAATTCCATCTCATTTCCTGTGGTCTAAGCTAAGTATTTTTGCTTAAGCTCTTGCCACATCTGATTCAATGTAAATGTAATATGCTTACATTTCCCCTCATTGACTTTAATTCTCCAGTTGAAGCCTAAAGGCTTTTAAGATGAGCATCCAAGCCTGCAGAAGCTTTAACCTGGCAACGGTATCGGCTGATTACGGCAGTGTCATCAGCAAATGTGGAATACATTTATCCAACTTTTTGACCAAACATCAAACATCAAACAAAACACCAAAATTAAGTGACAAATTTTGAGCTCATTGCCTTAAATCAGCGTTAACATTGAGCTCCAGTTCGTCGTAATATTTGTTATGCGAAATTTGGCGGACAAATTTTGTACAATACTTTCAGAAACCAACAATGACTAATACGAAAAAACAATGATTATTATTGTAATTTCAATCTTCATTTGCTCATTCAAACAATGTTAGCTTTCGATAAAATTATACTCTTATAACTTGAGAATTTTCGATACTATTATATTTATAAGAAAAGTTGAAAACTAAGCCACTTATGATTGATGAGTGGATAAGTGACATAGTGACATTATACTCTCATCTTGGAAACACTCACCTAAGTCAATAAAAACATTCATTGCTGTAGTACATATAATGAATTAGTAGCCATTTTTATGACAATTTGATATGATGTTATCCCACATTTTGGGGAACATTCAGGATTGGAAAGTAGCAGAGTGAATTTAAGAAATTTTTATATTCTTCACGCAGCGAATATTATTAAAAGTTTGTCATGAAGTTTGTAACATGCAAGAGACAAAGGAGATCACATAAAGTATATAAAATTTTACTCAGCTCGATTAGACGAATTGATTAAGCCATATCCGTCTTTCTGTCTGTATGAATGCAAACTAGTCCCTGTTTTTTTTTTTTTTTTTTTGGGTACTATCAGTTTTCAAGACAACCGCAGTTGATTTGTCGCCACCAGCCGATTCAGACTACTAGGGGAGGTACCTCCTTTACAAACTAACCATGTAAGTTCATGATCTTAGTAGAAAAACTTCTTTTTTCTTTGTCCTATTGAACTACAATTTATATACAAAAAATTTCTAATCAATCAAACTACTAAAGATGAAGAAGAACATGGTGATTATGATGTTGAGATGAAAAAACACAAATGAAACACCTGCAAAGGCATACAGCACACGCAGCACAAAATAAGAAAAACACAATCATACAGAGTCTAAATGTACAGACGTCGCGATTTGCAATGAGTTTTCGCGACGAAGAAGACGCATTGAGATCATTTGAGGGAGAAGACACAAATCCTATTGAAGAGTGGGTAGCAAAATGTGAAAAACAGGCAATATTGATGTGCTGGAGTGATATACAAAAACTTATATTTGATAGGAAACCGCTAAAGGGGATTGCGAAGTCGTTTGTTCTGAGCGAGAAAGGACTAATTTCGTGGAATATATTAAAGAGCGCACTTTTCAGAGAATTCAAATAAACGGCTAGCAATAAACAAATACATGCGCAATTGTGTAAAGAACCCATTTGAATTCATGTTTTTATTAGAAAAACTTTTTTGTTTTTGTCCTATCGAGCTGAAACTTGGGTACTATCAGTTTTCAAGACAACCGCAGTTGATTTGTCGCAACCAGCCGATTCAGACTACTAGGGGAGGTACCTCCTTTACAAACTAACCATGTAAATTCATGATCTTAGTAGAAAAACTTCTTTTTTCTTTGTCCTATTGAACTAAAATTTATATACAAAAAATTTCTAATCAATCAAACTACTAAAGATGAAGAAGAACATGGTGATTATGATGTTGAGATGAAAAAACACAAATGAAACAACTGCAAAGGCATACAGCACACGCAGCACAAAATAAGAAAAACACAATCATACAGAGTCTAAATGTACAGACGTCGTGATTTGCAATGAGTTTTCGCGACGAAGAAGACGCATTGAGATCATTTGAGGGAGAAGACACAAATCCTATTGAAGAGTGGGTAGCAAAATGTGAAGAACAGGCAATATTGATGTGCTGGAGTGATGTACAAAAACTTATATTTGGAAGGAAACCGTTAAAGGGGATTGCGGAGTCGTTTGTGCTGAGCGAGAAAGGACTAAATTTTTGGAAAAAATTAAAGAGCGCACTGTTGAATTCAATTAGACGGCTAGCAATAAACAAATACTTGCGCAATTAAGTAAGAATAAGCCAGAAAAGAAAGAAAATGCATATGAGTATTTCTATAAGATGGAAACTATTGCTTTGCGAGGTAATGTGGAAGACGACGCACTCATTCATGATGACGGCGAGTAGATGATGCCAAGAATTAAGCAACGAGGAAGCAGTGACAACAACGAATGAGAAGAAAACAAGCGATGCTCAAGGACGAGAGGACACATTTTAGAAATCGCTTGATGCGTGCTGACGTGTTGCAAACGATGCCCGACGGAATTCAATTACAAACGTTTTTCTAAACACATGTGCTTTTTTTATCATTTCAATAAAATATTTAAATAAACTATAATCTTATCCCATATTTTGGGGAACATCCAGGATTGGAAAGTAGCAGAGTGAATTTAAGAAATTTTATATTCTTCACGCAATGAATAGTATTACAAGTTTGTCATGAAGTTTGTAACATGCATGAGACAAAGGAGATCACATAAAGTATGTAAATTTTTAATCAGCTCGATTAGACGAATTGATTAAGGGAGGTATCTCCTTTTCAAACCATCAATGCAAATTCATGTTCTTATTAGAAAAACTTCTTTTTTCTTTGTCCTTTTGAACTATAAATTATATACTATAAGTTTCTATTCATCAACTTACTAAAGATGAAGAAGAGCATGATGATGATGATGATGAAATGAAAAAATCACAAATGAAACAACTGCAAAGGCATACAGCACACGCAGCACAAAATAAGAAAAGCACAATCATACAGAGTCTAAATGTACAGACGCCGTGATTTGCAATGAGTTTTCGCGACGAAGAAGACGCATTGAGATCATTTGAGGGAGAAGACACAAATCCTATTGAAGAGTGGGCAGCAAAATGTGAAGAACAGGCAATATTGATGTGCTGGAGTGATGTACAAAAACTTATATTTGGAAGGAAACCGTTAAAGGGGATTGCGAAGTCGTTTGTGCTGAGCGAGAAAGAACTAAATTCGTGGAATAAATTAAAGAGCGCACTGTTCAATAAATTCAAATAGATGGCTAGCAATAAACAAATACTTACGCAATTGTGTAAAAATTAGCGACAAAAGAAAGAAAATGCATATGAGTATTTCTATAAGATGAAAACTATTGCTTTGTGAGGTATTGTGGAAGACGACGCGCTCATTCATGATGACGGCGAGTAGATGATGCCAAGAATTAAGCAACGAGTAAGCAGTGACAACAACGAATGAGAAGAAAACAACCGATGCTCAACGACGAGATCACACATTTTAGAAATCGCTTGAGTCGTTCGGATGTGTTGCAAATGATGCCCGACGGAATTGAATTACAGACGTTTTTCTAATCATATGTGTTTGTTTTTTTTTATCATTTCTATAAAATATTTAAATAAACTATAATGTTATCCCACATTTTGGGGAAGATCCAGGATTGGAAAGTAGCAGAGTGAATTTAAGAAATTTTTATATTCTTCACGCAGCGAATATTATTAAAAGTTTGTCATGAAGTTTGTAACATGCAATTTTACTCAGCTCGATTAGACGAATTGATTAAGCCATATCCGTCTTTCTGTCTGTATGAATGCAAACTAGTCCCTATGTTTTTAAGCTAGAGAGCTGATATTTTGCACGAAACTTTCTTCTTACTATAAGCAGTACATTTGTCGGTGCCAGCCGAATCGGCTCATTAGGGGGACCTCCCATACAAAAGAACCCATTTGAATTTATGTTTTTATTAGAAAAACTTTTTTGTTTTTGTCCTATCGAGCTGAAACTTGGGTACTATCAGTTTTCAAGACAACCGCAGTTGATTTGTCGCAACCAGCCGATTCAGACTACTAGGGGAGGTACCTCCTTTACAAACTAATCATGTAAATTCATGATCTTAGTAGAAAAACTTCTTTTTTCTTTGTCCTTTTGAACTAAAATTGATATACAAAAAATTTCTAATTAATCAAACTACTAAAGATGAAGAAGAACATGGTGATTATGATGTTGAGATGAAAAAACACAAATGAAACACCTGCAAAGGCATACAGCACACGCAGCACAAAATAAGAAAAACACAATCATACAGAGTCTAAATGTACAGACGTCGCGATTTGCAATGAGTTTTCGCGACGAAGAAGACGCATTGAGATCATTTGAGGGAGAAGACACAAATCCTATTGAAGAGTGGGCAGCAAAATGTGAAGAACAGGCAATATTGATGTGCTGGAGTGATGTACAAAAACTTATATTTGGAAGGAAACCGTTAAAGGGGATTGCGAAGTCGTTTGTGCTGAGCGAGAAAGGACTAAATTCGTGGAATATATTGAAGAGCGCACTTTTCAGAGAATTTAAATAGACGGCTAGCAATAAACATATACTTGCAAATTGTGTAAAAGTAAGCGAGAAAAGAAAGAGAATGCACATGAGTATTTCTATAAGATGAAAACTATTGCTTTGTGAGGTAATGTGGAAGACGACGCACTCATTCATGATGACGGCGAGTAGATGATGCCAAGAATTAAGCAACGAGTAAGCAGTGTCAACAACGAATGAGAAGAAAGCAAACGATGCTCAACGACGAGATCACACATTTTAGAAATCGCTGACGTGTTGCAATTAATGCCCGACGGAATTGAATTACAGACGTTTTTCTAAACATATGTGTTTTTTTTTTGTTTATCATTTCTATAAAATATTTAAATAAACTATATTGTTATCCCACATTTTGGGGAACATCCAGGATTGGAAAGTAGCAGAGTGAATTTTAGAAATTTTTATATTCTTCACGCAGCGAATATTATTATAAGTTTGTCATGAAGTTTGTAACATGCAAGAGACAAAGGAGATCACATAAAGTATATAAAATTTTACTCAGCTCGATTAGACGAATTGATTAAGCCATGTCCGTCTCTCCGTCTGTATTTATGCAAACTAGTCCCTATGTTTTTAAGCTAGAGAGCTGATATTTTGCACGAAACTTTCTTCTTACTATAAGCAGTACATTTGTCGGTGCCAGCCGAATCGGCTCATTAGGGGGACCTCCCATACAAAAGAACCCATTTGAAGTCATGTTTTTATTAGAAAAACTTTTTTGTTTTTGTCCTATCGAACTGAAACTTGGGTACTATCAGTTTTCAAGACAACCGCAGTTGATTTGTCGCAACCAGCCGATTCAGACTATTACGGGAGGTATCTCCTTTACAAATCATCCATGCAAATTCATGTACTTATTAGAAAAGCTTCTTTTTTCTTTGTCCTATTGAACTATAATTTATATACTATAAGTTTCTATTCATCAAACTTCTAAAGATGAAGAAGAACATGATGATGATGATGAGATGAAAAAAACACAAATGAAACAACTGCAAAGGCATACAGCACACAAAGCACAAAATAAGAAAAACACAATCATACAGAGTCTAAATGTACAGACGCCGTGATTTGCAATGAGTTTTCGCGACGAAGAAGACGCATTGAGATCATTTGAGGGAGAAGACACAAATCCTATTGAAGAGTGGGTAGCAAAATGTGAAGAACAGGCAATATTGATGTGCTGGAGTGATATACAAAAACTTATATTTGATAGGAAACCGCTAAAGGGGATTGCGAAGTCGTTTGTTCTGAGCGAGAAAGGACTAATTTCGTGGAATATATTAAAGAGCGCACTTTTCAGAGAATTCAAATAAACGGCTAGCAATAAACAAATACATGCGCAATTGTGTAAAAGTAAGCGAGAAAAGAAAGAAAATGCATATGAGTATTTCTATAAGATGAAAACTATTGCTTTGTGAGGTATTGTGGAAGACGACGCGCTCATTCATGATGACGGCGAGTAGATGATGCCAAGAATTAAGCAACGAGTAAGCAGTGTCAACAACGAATGAGAAGAAAACAAGCGATGCTCAACGACGAGATCACACATTTTAGAAATCGCTTGAGTCGTTCGGATGTGTTGCAAATGATGCCCGACGGAATTGAATTACAGACGTTTTTCTAAACATATGTGTTTGTTTTTTTTTTATCATTTCTATAAAATATTTAAATAAACTATAATGTTATCCCACATTTCGGGGAAGATCCAGGATTGGAAAGTAGCAGAGTGAATTTAAGAAATTTTTATATTCTTCACGCAGCGAATATTATTAAAAGTTTGTCATGAAGTTTGTAACATGCAAGAGACAAAGGAGATCACATAAAGTATATAAAATTTTACTCAGCTCGATTAGACGAATTGATTAAGCCATATCCGTCTTTCTGTCTGTATGAATGCAAACTAGTCCCTATGTTTTTAAGCTAGAGAGCTGATATTTTGCACGAAACTTTCTTCTTACTATAAGCAGTACATTTGTCGGTGCCAGCCGAATCGGCTCATTAGGGGGACCTCCCATACAAAAGAACCCATTTGAATTTATGTTTTTATTAGAAAAACTTTTTTGTTTTTGTCCTATCGAGCTGAAACTTGGGTACTATCAGTTTTCAAGACAACCGCAGTTGATTTGTCGCAACCAGCCGATTCAGACTACTAGGGGAGGTACCTCCTTTACAAACTAACCATGTAAATTCATGATCTTAGTAGAAAAACTTCTTTTTTCTTTGTCCTATTGAACTAAAATTGATATACAAAAAAAATTCTTGATCAATCAAACTACTAAAGATGAAGAAGAACCTGGTGATTATGATGTTGAGATGAAAAAACACAAATGAAACAACTGCATAGATATACAGCACACGCAGCACAAAATATGAAAAACACAATCATACAGAGTCTAAATGTACAGACGCCGTGATTTGCAATGAGTTTTCGCGACGAAGAAGACGCATTGAGATCATTTGAGGGAGAAGACATAAATCCTATTGAAGAGTGGGTAGCAAAATGTGAAGAACAGGCAATATTGATGTGCTAAAGTGATATACAAAAACTTATATTTGATAGGAAATCGCTAAAGGGGATTGGAGAGTCGTTTGTGCTGAGTGAGAAAGGACTAAAATCCTGGAAAAAATTAAAGAGCGCACTGTTCAGTGAATTCAAATAGACGGCTAGCGATAAACAAATACTTGCGAAATTGTGTAAGAATAAGCGAGAAAAGAAAGAAAATGCATATGAGCATTTCTATAAAATGGAAAATATTGCTCACGGGGTAATGTGGAAGACGACGCACTCATTCAATACGTTATCGACGACATTGACGAATTTGCAACAAACAAAATAATTTTGTACGGCGCAAAAAACATCATTGACTTTAAGACTTTTGTCGCAATTCAAACAACGAAATTAGTGAAATTCGGAAAAAAAAAAGCGGATACCCCAAACAATTACAAAAAGAAAATGATTTGTTACAATTGTGCGACTAAAGGGCATGTGTCGTCGGATTGTGCTGGTAAGGAAAGAGGCAGAAAATGCTTTATATGCGGACAGTTTGGACATATATATAACAAAAAGATAAGAGTAGTTCGAATAAGTGTTTCATACAAGCAACAAGAAATCTGTCAAGCATAGAAGTCGAACTTAAATACGAAACGGGAAGTAAGTGCCACATAATGCGTGCAGATCTGTACTTCGAAATTAGTAAACCAATGCTAGAAGAAAGCCATATAACTCTTGTCGCTTTTGGCGGTGATTTGGCGGCAAAGCAAATATGATTAAGCGTAATGGACACTATGGTGAAAAAATATTAATCGACGACGAGTGGTTTGATATGTTTTCAGGTGATGCCAATTCGATCCCTGGATGTGAAACTGATTATTGGCCAAGAATTGTGTCAATATGCGGAAATTTTATTTAACCGACATGGTTTTGAAGTGAAATATAGACGTTATTCGAAGAAGACGTCGAGGAGAATCTATTTAAAATCGAAGCGATCGGAGATGTGAATGAACCAAATATAAACGAAGAAAATTGTACAAGTATTAAAAATGAAGTGCGGCAAATCGTATGAAATTACAAACCAAATAATGTGAAACATCGAAATGAAGATTGTGCTCAAAGACGAAGCTGTCATATTTTCCCGTCCACGAAGTTTTCCAGTAACATAAACGAGTATGATCGATGACCAAATCGACGAGTGGTTTCGAGACGACATAATTCAATTGGGGAACCACTTCACGGATATCGAAGAAAACAATCAGCATCACTCTGATTTTTGAACGAATTTTTCGAGGTTTTTTCGGTTTCGGCTCATTTTTTTGCAACCATTCCGATGATTGTTCGCTCGTTAGCGTGTCTTACTCGTAGATCCATATATCGTCACCAGTTACGATGCGCCCCATGAACGTGGGATAAGAATTAGCCTGATCCAGCATGTCTTCAGCGACCTTCTGCCGATACTCTTTTTGGAGAAGATTCAGCTCAATCGGAATGAGCCGAGCAGCGACGTGCTGTATGCCCAAATGGTTGATCAAAATTAAACGAGCTGTTTCAAGATTGATGTTGAGTTCACGTGCTACCTCTCTAACACTAACATGACGATTTTCGAGCACGATTTCTTTAACTTTTTTGACGTTATCGTCAGTGCTTGAGGTCAATTGCCGTTCGGAACGAGGCAAGTCTTCGACGATCTCCCGACCGTTTTTAATGGCTTTGTACCACTCCTAAGCCTGAGTTTTCGAAAAAACAGATTCAGATTCAGATTAAGCCTTCTCCAGCATTCGAATCGATTCGGCACACGAAATTTAGTTCCAAATACAATACAAAATTTGAAACAAACTTTTTGTTCAATTTTACTTGCATTGAAAATTTCGCTGAGAACTACTGAGGTGGACTTATTAAACCAGCTGCTGTAAACAAACTGGTTGACAGGTCGCGCTCATTTTTGGCATAAAAATCTAAAAAAAATCTTTAACGCAAGCTATTTAAATGACAAATTCCGGGTACTTTATTGTCAAAACAAGCATACA
>JBAMAW010000840.1:0-62061 GCA_037043295.1 Amiota minor | reverse complement strand
CAAATGCGTTATGGTAATCTGACGTTATCTGCTGTATATTGTCCTCCACGATTTGCTATATCTGCGGATGTTTTTAAAAATTTCTTTGATAGCCTTGGAGCACGATTTTTGGCGGCCGGTGACTATAATGCTAAACACACTTATTGGGGGTCACGTTTAGTAAATCCAAAAGGCCGGCAACTTTACAGCACTCTTGTAAATTGTCAAAACAAGCTAGACTTCGTTTCTCCGGGTAGGCCTACATACTGGCCGGCGGATCCAAGAAAAACTCCTGATATCATCGACTTCGGTATCACAAAAAATATACCAAGAAACCTCATATCAGCAGTTACTCACGATGAACTCTCTTCCGATCACTCCCCCGTTGATATCGTTTTACTCGATTTTCCAATATTTGAGGATCGCCCTTATAGTCTCATATCTAATAAAACTAATTGGTTGCAATATAAAAAGTATATTAGTTCTCACATTGAAATTGCACCTGCGATCAACTCTGAAAGCGATATTGACAAATCTGTTAATGAATTAAGTTCCGTATTGGTAGCTGCAGCTGAGGTATCAACGCCTGGGATTGTTGCTCACAAGTTCAATAGAAAATCGTTCTCAAATAGGGAAATTGAAGAACTGGTTGCTTCTAAACGACGATTGAGAAGAGAATGGCAACAGCACAGATCTCCTTCTTCAAAACAAAGGCTAAAAGATGCAACAAAAAAACTAGCCAAAGCTCTTTTAAGCGACCAGCTCGAGGCACAAAGGCGCTATATCTCTAACCTATCACCCACAAACACTAGATCTTCACTTTGGAAAGCGCAAAAATCGCTAAAAACTCCTATGGAGCTGGACTCACCTATTAGAGACAGAAACGGAATGTGGGCTCGGTCTGATGAAGAGAAGGCTAATGTATTTGCCAACCATCTTGAGCACGTGTTTCAACCTAATCTACCTACTAACAAATTTGTGCTTCCTCAACAGACAATCACAAATTCAGTAAATATGTCTCCATTAAAAACAAGCGCTAGTGTGATTGTATCTATTATAAGGACTCAACTGAAACCCAAAAAATCTGCTGGTTATGATAGAATTGTGCCAAAAATGATAACTGAACTTCCAAATGCAGCAATAGTTTTTCTAACATGTCTTTTCAATGCTATCTTTCGAATTGGGTACTTTCCAAAGCAATGGAAGAAATCTGTTATTATAATGGTTCCAAAGCTCGGGAAGGATAAGACATGTCCTTCTTCATATAGGCCTATAAGTCTGCTTCCATGCCTTTCTAAGCTATTTGAGAAGGTCCTTAAAGCCAAACTCAATCACCAGTTACAAGCAAATAGTTCAATCCCTGATCATCAATTTGGTTTTAGAGCAAAACATGGAACGATTGAGCAAGTCAACAGAGTAACTTCGGAAATAAGAACTGCCTTTGAACTGCGAGAATATTGCTCAGCAGTATTCCTTGATGTAGCACAAGCGTTTGATCGAGTATGGCATGAGGGTTTGATTTACAAAATAAATTGTTTACTACCCCAAAATATGCATAGAGTCCTGCAATCCTACATATCAAATCGAGTGTTTGTAGTAAGGCAGAAAAATTTCGTTTCAAATGAATTTAAGATAAAAGCAGGAGTTCCTCAAGGTAGTGTCTTGGGACCAACTCTATACATGTTATTCACTGCCGACATTCCAACAAGTAGTCAAATTGTTACTTCGACTTTCGCTGATGATACTGCCGTAATCAGTCGCTCCCGTTGCCCAGTTGAAGCTTCCGCAAGCTTGGATGCTCATCTTAAAAGCCTTCAGGAGTGGTTATCCAACTGGAGGATTAAAGTCAATGAGGGGAAATGTAAGCATATTACATTTACATTGAACCGACGGACTTGTTCTCCAGTAACATTAAATGGTGTTACAATTCCTTAAACCCAAGTGGTAACTTATCTTGGCGTTCATCTGGACAGACGGCTTACCTGGCGGAAGCATATAGAATCTAAAAAGATACATATGAAACTAAGGGCTCAAAGTCTTCACTGGCTAATCAATTCTAAATCTGGACTGAGACTTGAGTACAAGGTGATGCTGTATAACTCTGTTATTAAACCAATTTGGACTTATGGTTCTGAATTGTGGGGTACCGCGAGCGCGAGTAACATTGAAGTTATACAAAGAGCACAATCCAAGATACTTAGAACAATCACGGGAGCGCCATGGTATATCAGGAATGAAGACATTCACAAGGACCTGGAAGTACCACCTGTCAAAGATGAATGTTCCAAGCGTAAAGCTATTTACATGGATAAATTAGTTCGGCATGTTAATCCCCTAGCCAGAGTCCTTGTCCATACAAGGAACTCATCTCGACTGATCCGTAATGATCGTGCTGCCCTTTTGATTAATTAGAGGCTCGTAGTGCCAAGTGAACTCCTTCCTCTTCATTGTAGGAGGGACACATGTGTATTAGTTTTATAAGATTTGTAACCTTATTGTTAGTCCTATGTATTATATAGGAGATTCAGTAAAAAAAAAAAAAAAAAAAAAAAAAGTATATTTTGCACCAAATAAAAAAAATTTGAAAATGGCATAAAACTATCTATATCAGGACAACAGCGCTACGTACCGGATCCAAATGTAGCAAAGAACCTGACTGTAACTCCATGAGTACAACAAAAAAAACAAAATCATCAAAATTGGTCCAGCCGTTCTCGAGTTTTGCGGGGCCATACTATTTTTTGAGTGCATCTTTATACATATAGATGATCACCCGTAAGAAGAGAGTGAAGTGGTTCAGGTGGAGGGAGAATTTCTTCTGATTTCACTTTTCCTTGTAAGCAACACATGCCTTTCGATTCGTCCTTGAATTTCAATGCCAAGCAATGTTCACACACTACTGACATAGTACCTATTGATACTATACGATCGTCCTTGTAAGAAATCGAAGGATCGTAATTCATGGCAGAATTTTCTTTATTTACCCATGAAATAGTAACTCATGCTGATGATTTTCTCTCTCTCTCAGCTCTATAACTATCCCGGACCTGACTGAGGCGAGCCTCACGTTCCGTTGACGATTCTTCATTTCTTGCTGAACGTACTCTTTTGGCATTCACTGTACAACGACCTATGTTCGAACGACGACGTCTTCCAGACATGACTTTATAATTTCTTGATAGTAATAATCAGACTTATATAAAAAAAAAATCTAAAATCACATTTGAAGAAACTGTGCTGTGTAAATAATGAGAAGCTGGAATATTGTAGTGACAGTAAATGCTTTTTCCATGAATTATAACACTATGCCTACTACATTAATTTTAAAGATAGGCATATAGGTATATGTATAGTGAAAATAACAGTATTTCTGCACTATTTAATGGATGTTATTGTATTATAAATACACCTATCCCCCGATTTACACGGTAGATACGTTCCTGGGAAAAACGTGTAAATCGAAAAGTAAAAATTTTCAAGTCAAAACCGTGTAAATCGAAAAGCTTGCAGAAAATGCATAATTTTGCTATTTAACAGTTGTGATTTTTTTCAGTATTTTTAGGTGCACACAGAAATAAAAATAGAATGCATTGACAGGTTAAAATATGTAATATATTACGGAAACACTGTTTTTTTATTTAATTACAATGCATGTAACAGAAGAACAAAAAATAAAACCAAAGGTGTTTTATTATCCTTCATCACTATCGGAAATTACTCTCATTCTTTTTTTCGGAATCGCCGGTTGGAATTCATTTTCATCACTCGAAGTTATTTGTGCCGATTCGATGTTTGAAGCAGAAATATTTACATTCTGAGAGGTGGTAATAAAATCGGTTATTAACAATTGCTTCGAATTTTTTGTAAGATCTTTGTAAACTTCTTCATATTGAGCCAAGCAGCGATTTATGTCACGTTAGAATCGTAAAGCCCTTTCTACGTTTGTGTCATTTTGTATAAAATGATTACCCAGCTTTCTTCCCAATGCGAGTCCTTCGCGGATGACTTTAGCAGTGAATGTTACTGGTACTAATTCCTCTTCATCAGATTTGTCAGACTCACTTTCGCAAACTAAGTTAACTAAATCATCCTCACTTAGTTCTTTATCAGCCATTAACTCTGCGATATCATCATCAGTAAAATCATCAAAATCTTCTCCGCCCAATGAATGCGCCATCTGTACTATCTGCGAATATTCATCATTTAACGTTGAAATGGAATGTTCATTTTTGACTACATTTGGCCACAATTTTTTCCAACAGCTATTGAGCGTTGTTTGCTTAATCGCAGTGTATGATAAGGCGATATGCTTCACACAGTCTATTGTATAATTTTTCCAAGCACTAATAACTGTTAAAGATTCATTTTTCTCCATTTTTTCCATTGCGATATTTCTGGTGTATGATGTTGTGCCCATACTCGTGGTATTGCCAGCTGCAACACTCTTTCTAATTGTGTTTTCATTTGTTCTAATAGTTCTTATTGTAGCTTCGTTCATGCTATATGATTTTGCAACATCTACTACTCTATCTCCCTTTCGTAAGCGATCCAAAATTTCGATTTTAGTTTCTAAAGAAATAACTTTTCTTTTAACTTCTTTCGACATTATAATCCTATAATTTTTTTTAATTTATGTTAATTTATAATATGTAATCTAAATTATGCACTCACTTGTAATTTACGAATATGGAAAATTAAATCTTTCTGAAACTGTGAAACTTTCACTCAAATACAATTTTCCGTAGATAAAACTTTAATTTTATGCGAAGAAATACAGACACAGTGTGCATGTGCAGCAAGTCAGCACATAAGCTCGGGAATCCCCGTGAGATGTGTACACAGCGCACGTGTTCAAACACAGTAGCATTTAGTAGAGTGCGATAAAAACAAAAAAAAAAACTTATTTGGAAAACCGTGTAAAACAAGTACCGTGTAAATCGGGGGATAGGTGTATTATAAATATAAACCTTCCTCTTCAATCACTCTATCTATTAAAAAAAACCGCATCAAAATACGTATCGTAGTTTTAAAGATTTAAGCTTACATAGGAAAAAAGCGACTTTGTTGTATAATATGTAGTGATAATAATATATATTTCACATATATAATATATATTTCAATATTTTCAATTCAATGTTAAATTCAAATTCATTTCATTTATTCATATTAATTAATTAATTGGTAATAAATAATACAGTGGCAGTTGCTTGGGGTTTGATTGTAAAAGTAGATTGGGTAATGTTTTTTTGCTACTTATAGAAAGTGTTTAAAAGATTTTGTTCTATTGTATAATAAGAAGAATAAAAGAAAAAAAAAAACTACGATATATCCATCCATTAACATCCCTTATCAAAAATATACACAAATTGTACTTAAACTAAAAATTCCGAACATCATGGATCGAATAATCAATATAATAAGCGAAGGACAAAAAGCAGCACTAAAGATGGCGGAGATAAAGTATTTAACACCATTTGATGGAAAAAATAATATCAACATAACGGCATTTATCCAAAGTGTGGAATATTACCTCAGTCATATAGAAGATGATGTTAATAAGAAGGCAGCGATAACTACAATATATATAGAGAAAATCCAAGGAGAAGCAAAAAGAGCAATTCTTCATTTACGAGACTATGATGATTGGAACATCATCAAGGAGGCCCTGAGATATCGTCCTGATATACGACCAGAGGAGCTATTTGAAAAAATAAGTTAACTGAAAGTCAAAAATGTTAGTGACCTCATTGAAAAAATGCAGTCATTCAAGAATAAGGCAGATGAATTAAGAATATATTATCAGAATGAATCACAAATAGAGTTATCAGGTATAGAATCATTAATTATCAATAAGATAAGAAGAATGACCCAGGGAACATTAGCTTATGCTATAAGAAATTCAACTTATGAAGAAATTATGAGAGTTATATTTAGTTAATTGCATAAAAAGTGAGTACCGCATTTTTGAAAATAAAAACTTCAAAAATCCATCTAACAACAGTATTTATAACAATAATAGCAATAATAATAAGAACTCAAGGCAGCAACAAAGTAATTATATCAATAATCCTGAACAGCAACAACAAAACTATAATATTTCAGGACAGCAACGATATTACTACAACAATAATCCGGGACAGCAACAACAGAACTATAATAATTCTGGACAACAACGAAAGAATTACAATAATAATTCTGCACAACAACAACAGAATTATTAATTCAAATAAATTTATAATTTACAAATAAATTCAAACAATATAAATGGTATAAATTCACTAGAAGAATTCAATGTAAATTCACAAGAACAATTCAATGTACCCATGTTACCATCAAACGTAATGAATCATGATCAACCACAAATTTCCTATGAAGTGAATGATTTTTTTTATAAATTAACCTCGGAATATAGCAAAGCCCCAATAATAAAAATAACTTTAAAAAATATAGAATATTTAGCGCTGGTCGATACCGTTGCTGTTAACGTAAGCATTGTCAGTAATAAAATACAAGATTTTGAAAGACATGCTATTAATCCAGTTACTTTTTCAACTATCGATAAACAAGACAATTTTATAGAAGAAATACAATACATACCCCATGTCCTAAAGAATTCAATATGAAAAAGCTTTATGTAGATCGACTTTCCATCTACATAAAGCTTCATTCAAATCAGATAGAAAATATTAGTTTATAATAGGAACCGATATACTCCGTTATTTACAGGCTAAAATTGATATGAAAAAAAATCAAATTATCTGTAAAAATTCAATAATACAATTTGAAGAACACCATTTTGATAGAATAATTGTTTTAGAATTAAGAACAGAACAGGAAATCGAGAATATTTTTAATACAAATCATCTCAATGATGAAGAAAAAGTAGCTTTGAATAAAACACTAAAAAAATTTAAAAATTTATTTTATAAGAAAGGTGATCAACTCACGCATACTCATGCAGTAGAGCATTAAAGCAACACTACAACACATCAACAGATTAATTCAAGACTTTATAGATATCCTCAAAAATACGAAGACGAACTCAGAACCCATATTGCCAATATGGAAGAGCAAGGTATTATAAGACGTAGTAACTCTAGATATATAAGCCTATTATATATTATACCTAAGAAAGTAGACAACTCAGGAAAACAAAAATACCGATTTGTAGTGGATTATCGCAAATTAAACGAAATAACAATTGACGATAAGTTCCCACTACCTAATATTGATTCCATACTAGATAAACTAGGTAGGACTCAGTATTTTACAACTCTCGATTTAGCTAAGGGTTATCATCAGATAGTTGTCAAAGAGGAAGACAGATGCAAAACTGCATTTGTAACTTCTCATAGCCTATATGAATTTGTAAGAATGCCTTTTGGGTTAAAAAATGCCCCAGCTACATTCCAACGTCTTATGAACGATGTATTGAGAGATTACATGAATAAAACTTGTGTAGTTTACCTGAATGATATTTTAATATTCAGTGAAACCTTACAACAACATATTACAAATATCAAAGAAATTTTTCATGCTTTAAGAAATCATAATTTAAAAACACAAGTAGATAAATGCAATTTTATGAGAAAGGAAACGCCATTTTTAGGTCATGTCCTAACCAAGAGTGGATTAAAACCAAATCCAGATAACATATATAGCAATACAAAACGTAGCTATTCCTAAAACTGAAACACAAATCAAAAGTTTCTTAGGTTTAACAGGATACTACAGAATATTTATTCAAAATTATGCCCAAGTAGCTAGTCCAATTATAAAATGCTTACAAAAAGACCAAAAAATCAATCCAATGGATCCAAATTTTATAAACGCATTCGAAAAGTTAAAAACAATAATTACTCAATACTCTGCATTAATGTATCCAAATTTTGATAAACCATTTGTTCTAACGACTGATGCTTCTGATTATGCACTTGGAGCTATATTATCACAAGAAGGTCATCCCATTTGTTATGCATCTAGAACATTAAATAAACTTGAGAATATTTACTCAGCCACAGATAAGAAGTTCTTGGCTGTAGTATGGTCAACAAATTTTTTTAGACCTTACTTATATGGAAGAGAATTTAAAATCTTTACTGATCATTTGCCACTTAAGTTTTTAGTTACCAAACATCGAGGTAAAGATATGTCCATAAGACATCAAAAATGGTTGATTAAATTAAATGCTTACGAATACACATTGGAATATATACAAGGAAAACAAAACAAAGTAGCTGATTTTCTATCAAGACACACTAATCCAACAGTCAACAAGGAAGAATAATATGAATCGGATTTGGAAATAAATTATAACGAAATGGAGGAAAATGGACAAGACGGCAGGAGCGAAACAATACAACAATAGAAATGAAAGAAACCATAGTAAACAAGTATAAAACACAAATAATTTTAGTAAAAAATAAGGAAGAACCGTCTGAAATAATACATTCAAACATAATAATATATTTAGAAGAGGGAGATTTATCAAATTGCAAAGAAATACTGGCAACATAGAAGTTAAAAGGAATAGTTGGTGTATACTCTGAACTCAATGACAGATTATACAACATACTTCAGGAAAATATTAGAATAAATTATAATAATAATACAGTCAAATTTATTAAATGTGTTTACAGAGCCCAAGATATAATTTCTGAAGAAGATATAATAAAACAAATATCTTTGTATCATTCCAGGGAAAGTCAGCATTCGGGAATAAGTGAAACTTATAACAATCTAAAACTCAAAATTTATTTCCCCAAATTTTTAGAATTTATTATTAAAGTAATTAACAATTGTCAACTATGTCAATTAGTTAAATATGATAGAAACCTTATCAAAGAAAAATTTCATATAACTGAGACACCAAGCGATATAAACGTAATTATTCATAGAGACACATACTATAATGAAAAACAATTTTCTTACTTTTATAGATAAATTCTCAAAATTCGGTTTTGCATATCTTCTTACGGTTAAAACGCTTTAACATTAACACAAATACTGGAAGAACATATAGCTAGAATAGGTAAGCCAAAAAAAGTGGTTGCAGATAATGAGTTTAATAGTTTTCATATAACTGAATTAATAAAACGTGAAGGAATAGAGATACATCTAACCAACCCCCGCCCCTCCGTTCGACCGCAAGCGGTCTCTCGGGGGGCCCCATGAGCATTTACACTTTTTCTTTATGTCAATTTTATAGGTTGAGTCCCCAAATGTAGAGAATTTTTTAGGTTGAGCCCCCAAATGTAGAGAATTGTATTACGTGTATACAGTATTGTTTATATGATCAACTGCCGACTTCAGCGATCCACTCACGACTGTGTTGATTAACTGAGGACTTTCTACCTGCTCGGTTCTCTGCTTCTCATTGCTTCTTGCCGCGCCCTGTTGCCAAAGTTCCTTACAATGCAGGCTGTATAGAACGCGCGCTGTTGCCACACTTCCTAACATTTATATTTTATGGACATCACTGAAAAACTTTTTTTTTATAATAGATGGATACTAATATCAACTATAGTAATGGTTTATTTTTATTACCTATGTATAATATCAACTAGAAAATATTAAAAATAAATGAATTAAAAATGTATTATATTTAGAATAATAATTATATAAATAACACTTGAGCATTCAAATTGAGAATCAATACTAAATTTGTAAATTCAATACAGGAGTATTGAACACTTTTAAAGAAGGGAGGAGTTACATATTATCATAAGTTACATAGTGTTATATGAGTTGCATATTATCGTATGATGTATACTTAAGTAGAGTATAATTCATTCTCTCATCTAAAATTACGATCTTACTATTTTACTATTATATTTTTCAAGTTCAAGTACAAATGCAATTATGATGTTTTTGTTTTTGTAAAAATAGAAGTTCTTTTTGATAACAGTATAATCGGAAGGGGTTACCGTTTGCACTTGAACTGATGTTAAATGAAAAAGAGGTATAACAATGAAAATACAAAAAGTAATTTTAGTTTTGGAAACGAGCAAGAACGACACACAACAACTTAAAGCGAATGCAAAACAGAACTTTGAAAACTAAGGAAACAATACCTAACTGAATAGTGATTTCAATCAAAATTTTGCAAACTATTAAAGAAATTATACCTCACACAATAACAAGTGATTGAAATATTTAAAAATATAACTTTACTCCTCAATTATTTAAAAATATAACTCACAACAACTTAAAGCGACTGTAAAACCTAACTTTGAAAACTAAGGAAACAATTATAACTTACCTACTGAATAGTGATTTAAATAAAAATTTTGTAAACTAATAAAGAAATTATAACTCACACAATAAAAAGTGATTGTAATATTAAAGAATATAACTTTACTCAATTATTTAAAAATATAACTCGCGTACATGTCCGTCCTTCGCTGGATGCGTACCAACAATACGAATGGCTTCCAACGGTAAGTGAATGGCTTCATCGATGCGCTCTAACAGGCGAAGGATACCATGTTCATCCAAATAGGGCAACAGTTGAGCAATTTTACTATTTTTGGGAATGACGTTCTTTTCCCGAAGTTCTCCGTCGTACACCTCTTGTTGGGCTACTTTGCAAAGCAACCGCTCTGCTTTAATGCCACTGGACTTGCCACACTGCATCCGCGGCGTCTATGAAATATTATACAGGCTCGAAGGACCCAGGCTATAACTCGCTTCATCTTTAAATAGGAAGAAAATTTAGTTAAGTCGAAATTAACTTTACTTACATCGCATATAAGCATGTGAGGAATTTCTTCTTCTAGCTGTGGCGGAACTTGTTGTCGTGCCTGTGGCCAATGCATTTCTTCTAAGCGGAGGAACGCTGGACCGTGATACCATAATCCGTTGGCATCGATCCTTGGTGGATGAAGTGGACGCGTGACAGAATCAGCAGGATTCTGATCCGTGGGTACAGATCGCCATTGTTCTGGCTTACTATTGGGCGTACAAATAGAAAACCGCCGTTTTCCCATAGATGGCGCCAGCGCCGCTAATCGGTCGATAAGTACGATCAGAAACATTACATAGCCAGCTGAGGTATCGGTCAACAACTCTAAATAATCTCGCTTGTGTATTTTGACTGTGCTTTGTCCTGTTCGTTAGCGAAAATGGCAAAATTCGAGCCCACAAAGGGCCATTTACGGGAAGTGTTGCTTTTTGCATATCATTCGAAAAAAAATGCTACTCAGGCGCATCGAATGATTGTAGAAACTTATGGTGAAAGCTATATTAGTGAAAGAACATGTCGGGAATGGTTTCAAAAGTTTAAAAATGGCGAATATGGCGTGGAAGACAAGGAACGTCTCGGTCCCGTTAAAAAGTTCGAGGATTCAAATTTGCTGGATGAAGATTCGTGTAGAACGCAACAGGAACTTGCAAGTTTATTGGGCGTGACTCAGCAAGCCGTTTCTCATCGCCTAAAGGGCAATGGAATGATCCAGAAACTGGGACATTGGGTGCCGTACGAGTTGAATCCGAGGGACATCGAACGGCGCCTTTGCATGTGCGAACAACTCCTCCAACGGCAAAACAGAAAGGGTTTTTTGCATCGCATCGTGACCGGCGATGAAAAGTGGATACACTATGACAACCCGAAGCGGAAAAAATCGTGGGGGCTTCCCGGCCATACATCAAGTTCGACCGCAAAACCGAACATTCATGGCTCGAAGCTGATGCTGTGTATCTGGTGGGACCAGCTCGGTGTAGTGTACTATGAACTCTTGAAACCAGGGGAAACCATCACAGGAGCCCTCTATCGGACTCAAATAATACGTTTGAGTCGAGCGTTGAAGGAAAAACGCCCGTAATACTCGGAAAGACACGACAAGGTGATACTTCTACATGACAACGCTCGGCCACATGTTTCCAAGGTAGTGAAGACATACCTGGAAACTTTGAAATGGGACATCCTACCCCACCCGCCGTACTCTCCAGACATCGCCCCTTCTGATTTTTATTTATTCAGATTGATGACGCATGAACTGGCAGGACACCACTTTGGTTCTTTCGAAGAAGCCAAAAACTGGATTGATTCGTGGAACGCGTCAAATGACGAACAATTTTTCCGCCGAGGAATTCAAAAGCTGCGAGAAAATTGGGAAAAAGTTGTGACTAGTAATGGAAATTATTTTAGAGATTGAGTATGTAACGAGTTTTTTATAATAAAGCCTCAAATTATGAAAAAAAACGGCGATTTTCTATTTGTACGCCCAATATGTTCGAGTATTTCAGCAATTCTATGTCCCACAAAGGATTTGTACATTCTCTCGGCTGAGTTTATTCACAGAAGTACAGTTTTGGAGTCACTCCTATACACATTTTGTAAAATGATATCGTGACCTTTCATGACGATGCTGCTTAGTCGGATATTAAGAATGGCAGCTTATAGCTCGAGGCGCGATATTGAAATAAATTTTCTTGGCGTGGTACGTGTTTTACCACATAAGAAAGATACGTCTATTGAAGAAGTAGTAACCAGTCTGAAGTACGCTGAGGCTGCAAATGCAGTTTCGCTGGCATCTACGAAAAAGTGAAGCTCAATGGCGTCAGCGATACACAAATTTAATGAATGGCATCTCGGTATGCTCCGGTGACTCAATTGCTTAAATTCCGTCCACCAAATTTTCCATTTATTTATCGTAAATAGGGCTAGGTATGTGGTCGTTCCAATCCAACTGGAACTTCTATGTTTCCTGTTCCAGGACTTTTGGCAGCAGTAGAAAGTCTACAATAAATCCGTACGGATCGAAAATAGACATGGTCAATGACGGTAGCTCTCATTTTGTCGGTACACGTTTGCCATCTAAAACGGTCTCAGGCACACGAGACTGCTTGGTTCGATACACGAAAGTGTTTTCTTTTGTTTTCCAGTGCATTCCGAGAATTTTGTCAGCTGTGGCTTCAAGCTCAATACGCACTAGTTCAACGACAGCTGATGACGTTTCATTAAGAATATTTTGCAAGCGTTCACTATTTGGAATGAGCTATCGGAGCTCAAATCCGGCTTGGATCAGTTCATCTTTCCTTCGCGTTTTGGCCGTTTGGAGACTATGTGGCAGTGTTGGCGTCAACTGCTTCCACAGTAGTCCCATTTCAAAACGATCGCCAACTCTTTTCACGGTCGTCTGTAGAATATGTTTGGCATGCATATTATATTCTGATTTAGGTAAAGCGGCTGAGGAATTCATACCAAAATTATCTGTGTTGAAATATTCATCTACCAGCTGATGTTGATTAGTGCCGTATTGTTGTGGCTTAATGTGCAATACAATAGGTTGTGATTTGAAAGAATCGCATCTTGTACCATAGGCAGCCCACCCCAAACTAGTTTTCACGTCAATTGGGTTTCCTGTATCGATAAACTCGATAGGAGCTCCTAGAGTGGCATGGTCTACACCTATTAGTATCTCAGGCAGTACGTTCTTTATAACGTACCATTTTTTCCTGTTACTTGACGAAATTTCAAAACTCACCCATCTACATTTTTCAGTGGTGACTCGTCCTCCAAACCATTGCAGCTTCAATTGCTCCATGTTACCTTTGAGTCCAAGTCCTTTAGTTAATCGATCCTCTATAATGGATATTGATGACCCGTCGTCGAAAATGGCATGTGCTTCAATTTGACCAATTGGACTGCTTCAGACAACTGGCACAATCTTAACAAGTTGTCCTCCTGGCCACACCTCAGGCACACCAAAATACACTGGCAGATCATATAATTTGGGCCTTTTTGAAATTGTTTCTACGTCTGCAGATCACTTTGTTTGTTTAGCCTAATTATGGCCTCATTGACCGTCGTGTCGTGGCTTGTTGTGGGCGTCTTAAACCGTGGATCGATCAATTCACGCTTGACCTCTTGACCTTCTATGCGAATTTGTTCGAATTCCGAGCGGAGCGATGCAAAGCTATCCAGAATTTGGTCCAGCACTCGGCTATTGTCCCTAGGCCCATCCTCTTGATCGTCACCATGCATTTTCCCGCTTCGCAAATTGTATCCTGGCATATGAAAATATTTTTTTTTGATTATACACAAGAGTACACACCGACGCGGCGCGTTCACTGTAGCCAAATGGCGAATTCAAAAAACGAATGTTATGGCAAAAAATTCAAATTTTAAATAAATGTTTTATTTATTACTTATAAGTAGTTATTGAATTGGTTATATTTTGTTTTAATCGTTAAACGTATTATGGCGTGTGTGTGCTTTTGAATTGTGTCGTCATCGGTTTCACGTTTTCTTTGTTCTTTATTCAGACCGTTGGCGACATGCAGACATCTTTTTCTCCTCGCGTGTTTTCCTCTTCATGGCATGCCTTGACTGCTGGGTTGCTTTCGATTACGTGAGCGACACCGATTACACCTCGATTATCGATCGCAACTGCTGTAACACTCATTGATCAGCAAAATTACCGACAGGTGGTGGATAGTGTTGACATAGTATTCCCAAAACACCCTGTTGTCACAGAATGAATATTACCCATATAATATCACCATTTATCGAAAATAAAAAGCGCTTTGTTGTCTCAAAATGAATATTACCCATCTACTCTTATTCTTTCTTTTTGTTTCGCTTATACAGAAAACCGCTGATGTTGAGATCAGTAATTTTCAAATTGCAATCGGTTTGTTTACATTTTATTTAAAATAACGTATCAGGAATGGAAATGGGAGTTTTAAGAGCTATTTGCACACACTGCAATTAGTTTCAATCCAATGCCCCTTTTCAGAGCAGAGCAGATGCAGCTTTAATATGCAAGCAGCTCAAAAAATGAACAGCAACAACAGGGAAAATAACGAACGAAATATGTGAAACAAAAATTAATTTTGAGCTGCTTCCTTAGTGGAATTCTCTTTGGAAGTTCTTTCTGCACTCAGACTGGACATGCGGTCTGTGTAAAGTACTGCCGAATTGTAAACGGTTTGTTAAAATTTTCATAAAGTTAGTACGTATCAGGAATGAAAAAGAGAGTTATAGTGCTCTTTTTACAGTAGAGGGGAAGCAACTTCAATATGCAAGCATCTAAAAAATAAACAACAATAATAGGGAAAATAACGAAATGTAGAGTTTATTTTTGTGAAATAATAATTACTTTTGAGCTGCTTCCTCAATGGAATTCACTATGGAAGTTCTTTTTGCATTCAGACTGACTATGCGGTCTGTTGAAAGTACTGCCAAGTGTTCGCAATTTTGGTATCAGTTAATTTCAAATTGTAAACAGTTTTTTAACATTTTATTTAAAATAACGTATCAGGAATGAAAAAGGGAGTTGTGAAAACTATTTGCACACACTGCAATTTGTTCTAATGCCCCTTTCCAGAGTAGAACGGAAAAAGCTTTAATATGCAAGCAGCTCAAAATTGATCAACTGCAACAGGGAATATAACGAAATATAGGGGTCGTTTTTCTGAAAAAAAAAATATTACTTTTGAGCTGCTTCCTCAATGGAAGTTACTTTGGAAGAACTGTCTGCAATTCAACTGACCATGCGGTCTGTTGAATGTACTGCCAGTACTGCCAAGGATTAGCAATTGTAGTCTGTCTTCTCCTTTCCATTTGTTTCACGTGTTTAGACAACAGCTGATGTTGCTGTCAGTTAATTTCAAATTGTAAACGTTTTGTTAAAATTATAAATCACGTTTCAGGAAGTTTAGAGTTGCAAACTTATTTTGCTTGTAATGATTATTTCAATACTCCTTCTCAAGTTAAATATGTTTGCATTTACAAATTCTTCTTATAGATAATATTTTTATAATTTCAATTCAATTTAAACCTAATCATTTTTCAAAGCCACAGGTCTTTTGTTTATATAAAGATTTCGTTAAAACGTCAGAAACATTTTTTTCAGTAGAAACATATTCTAATACAATATCATTGCATTCAACTTTTTCTCTTATAAAATTATATTTTATGTCTATATGCTTGGTGCGTTTATGATGAATAGGATTTCTTGCAATATGATGCGAGCTGATGTTGTCGCCACAAATGGTCATTAGTTCTGCATTTGCCCATCCTATCTCGCTAAGTAATCTTCGAATGTAGACTCCTTCTTTGGCTGCCGTGGATAAAGCAACATACTCTACCACCCATAAAAAATGCATAGCCCGTGTATGATTTTCTATCTTTGTGGTCGTTAGCCCAATCTGCGTCTGCAAAACCCATTGGTACTTTGTCACACTTGTGGTACATGATTGTAAGATTTTTCATGCTGGAAAGATATCGCAGGACATGTTTCGCTGCAATCTCGTGTTCTATGTGCAGATCAGTGTTTCTTTGCGACAGTTTGCTTATGGCATGCAAAATATCAGGACGTCTTACAATAGCTAAATACATAAGAGAACCGATTAGAGACTGATATTGTACGATTACCTTAACGCAATTGTCGTCTTTGCATCCCCCTTGAAAACTTGGGTCGAGAGGTGTAGCAACTTGACGACATGTTCGCATTCCATACTTGTCCAACAGAGTGTCAATGTACTTTTTCTGGCATAATGACACTGCGCCTTGTTTACCTTCTCGCTCTATTTCCATGCCTAGGAAATAATGTAGGGAGCCGCCATCGTGCACCTGGAACTTGTATGATATCTTGCTTTTGTCTTTGACGATATCTTTTTCACTTAGATATATGATGATTAAATCGTCTACATATACAGTAATGTAGCTAAACTGTTGTTTGTCTTCTTTGAAGTACAAGCATGTCTCATATTTGCATGGTTTGAATCCAATATTCTGCAAAACTTTGTCAAGCATACTGTTCCAAACACGTCCAGATTGTTTCAGTCCATAAAGGGCCTTCTTTAGTTTCAAAACTTTGTTCATGCTGCTTACTTACAAAATTCTGCGGTTGCTTCATGTATACGTCTTCTATTCAAATATGCATTTGAAATGTCAATTTGGTGCATAAATAACTGTTTTTCTGCAGCTATTGCGAACATCATTCGTATTGTCTCGTATCAAATTAACGCCGAATTGTTGCCTGCAGCCTTAAGCAATTAGTCGAGATTTGAATCTCTCAATTTGTCCATCTTTGTCCCTTTTGATTCGGTAAACCCGTTTTGAACCAATGGCCTTTTGCCCTGAAGGTAATTCGCACAATGACCATGTGTCATTTGCAAGAAGAGCGTCGTATTAAATTTTCATTGATTGTTGTCAATCGTAACCATTTTGGCCCTTCAATGCCTGCCTCTGCAGCAGACCGCGGTGTCTCAACATCATTAAAATTATTTAGGTGGTTTAGCATGTTGTACTTTTTCTTGGTACTGCCGGGATGACCATTTCGTATAATTTGTGGTCTACCGTGCCCTCGTCGTACTTCATCATCACCCTGAACATCTTGTAGGTGACCTTGACCGCTATGCTCGTCGTTGCTCATATCTTCTGAATCGCTTGCGTCCACAAACTGCTCCTGTTCTTCGCTGGAGTCTTCTGGATCTTCTGCACATACAAACTCTTCCTCCTCTTCGCCGGAGTCATGACTGGTGTCTTCAACTGGTTCAACTGCTTCTGGAGCTTGGTATGACTCAAGGTGAATAATGTTTGTATTAAAGTCTTCGTTACTTTTTGAAAAAATGTCATTATCATATTCAATCGTATCGTCGCTCGACTACTGTTCGTTTCTCTGGATCATATAGATGATACGCTTTTGCTGCAACAGAGTATCCGACAAATATGTATTCCTTTCCTTTTGCCTGGGACTTGCTTTTTGTTGCCTTATCCAGTGCAAAAGCTCGCGAACCAAAAACTCGCAAATGCTTTACCGACGGCTTGCGATTTTTCGACAACGAACGACTCTTGAAGTTTTGCATGAGTAAATTTTTTGCCATTTCTACCAGTGTACGATTGGCCCGTTCAGCTACTCCGTTTTGTTTGGGTGTGCGTGGAACCGATAATTCCCTTTTTATCCCGCACTTTGTCAATTATTCGGTGAAGTTGTCATTAACATACTCGGTGCCATTATCACTTCGGAAAACCTTTATTTTCTTATTAGTTTGGCATTCCACAAAATTTTTAAAAATCTTAAATTTTTCAAACACTTCACTCTTGGCGTTCATAATCATCAATAAAAGTCACAAAATAACGATTGCCAGCTAAAGATTTTATGTTCATTGATCCGCATACGTCGGTATGCACCAACTCAAGAAAGCACTTTGTTACTCGTTCTGCTTTTTGGGGAAACGGCAAATCTTCGCTTTATTATAGGTGTCACTATTAAGTGGTATATTCTTAACACTCATGCTCTGCTCCGTGTACACTCAACTCTTTTAAATTTTTAAAATTCAAATTTCCAAATCGGTTATGTCATATTGTTGCAGATGAAAAATCATTTAATAAATTAATTGTATTTACTTTAAAACACTCAATACAGAAATATAAATTGTTCTCTTTCACTGCCCGAAACATCACTTGATTGTTTTTATTTTTTATCAGCACCTCTTTGTTTGCAAATGTGTAAAAATTATTGTACTTAGTCGCTTTGCTCACTGATAAAAAGTTCATATGCAAAGATGGAACGTATAAATCATTTTGCAATTCTGTCTTAACATTTTTGTGCATTAATTTTCACTGTGCCAATGCCAATACCACTTGATATAAAAATTTGTTAACAGCTAGCATAATTGTTGTTTGATTTTCACTGAACGACACAAATTTGTTTTTTTCACAGCACATATGCGATGTCGCACCACTGTCAATGCACCATGTATTTTTTTCTTTGATGAGCACTACTGTGCATTAAATTAGTTACTTTGTTCTCTTCTTGTATTCTTTTCTTATTTCGACAATCACTTACACGATGCCCTTGCTTATTACAATTGTAACACTTTCCGTTGAACCGTTTATCATTGTTCTTTACACTTGCTGTTTTATCTTTGACATCGCGCTGTCCGTCGCGGCCGTTATGACTGTCCCGTTTTTGCTTTGCAAAACCATAGCTTGCCATAGATTCTTTTGCGCATCCCTTTCTTCCCGCTTTTAACTTTTACGAATTCAAATGCAGGTAATTTATCGCGTGTTTCTATGGCGATCACAAAATTTTCAAAATCCTTCGGCAAGCTAGATAACAACATGATGACTTTTAGTTCCTCTATGATTGTTACTTCCATTTCTGCCAACTTTTCGATTACTTCCGTGAAGGTATTTACATATTTTGCAACATTTTCGCCTTGTTGCATATGTAACCTTATTAGTCTTTGATAAAGCTGAACTTTCCGTGTCGGTACCAGAGGTAAGTGTACGTCTCGCAACTTATTCCATGCGTTCGCGCTAGTTGTGCACGCTTTGATGTGCATCAACTGGGTTGGCTTGACATTTAATATGATACATGCTAATGCCTTTAGATCAGCTCTGTCCCATTTTTCGGCCTACTTTGGATTTTGTTCTAATTTAATGTAGCTTCCACTTACGACATTCTATAGATATTTTTTCAATTTGAAGTCCCACACTCATGTTTTTTTTTTTTTTGTATGTCAGCCTGCCTGGGCTTATAACCTATGACAGACGGAAAGGAAAGAGATCGATCACTTCAACTTAGAGAACGATCAAGCAGAAAAGCTTTTAGATTAACATTGATTTAGAGATGCAAACTTATTTGGCTTGTAACGATTACTTTAACAGTCTTAATCATGTATTTTCCAAAAAATTTTACGTTTGAAATTAGCACAAAGTCCGCGCAATGTACCATGCATGTATAATCGAAACAAAGACAGCTATTTTCAGTAAGCGAATCAACAATATGAAAGCAATGTGAGAATGTTTTTGAAGCAAGCAACTTTTTCAGCACTGTGACAAGGGTATGAAATTAACGTCCACGCAATGTACCATGTACGTGCACAAAGAGGCTACACAGTCTGCAAAGCTGTTTTTATAAAAATGTCTATTGATCTTCAGATGCAAAGCGGACATGAAACACTTGTAGCGGAAAACCGACAATTTTTAAAATCAGTTTTTTCATCCATTGTATTTTGTGGAACTCACGATCTTCCCCTTCGTGGAAATCTGAATGATACAGATAAAAGGCTAAACATGAATTAGTAGCTTTACTTTTATAGGCATTTTACATGATTTAATTATGTTAAAAATATCAGCTGGCGATGAAGCTTTAAAAAAAACATCGGAGGAGGAAAAAAGAATACTACTACATGTCGCCAGGCATTCAGTATGATTTACTGATTATTGCAGAAAAAGTTATACAAGAATATATTTGCTAAGATCTGAAAAAAGCATCTGCGTACAGAATTTTGGCAGATAAAACTGCACACATCGCCGGAAAAGAGCAACTTTCATTTGACGTCAGATTTTTCGACCAAAATTAACTAATAATTCGTGAAGTTTTTGTTGGGTTCGTAGAACTACTGACAATGGATGCAAAAACAATAGCTACAATTATAAAAGACTGTCGCAGAGCTTAATTTGGATCCCGTTGGGTTGAGTACACATAAAGTTTCTATTTCCATTGCGCCAGTCATAGACTTTATTTGGTTATGAATGATCTTAATTCTGTCCCTGAAATACGGAACAGTATTTCAAATATTAAGGACATTACAAATTTTTTCAAAGAGTTCGCGTATGAAGAGAATATGCTCCAAATATATACCCATTTTGTGAAAAGAATAAGGGAATTCAAAAAACACTATTGTGAATGGTGAATGAAATATAAAAACATGGTAATTGCTAACTTTATACCTCTATCTTTTTTATAAGTTTGTGCATGTTAAGCGCACACAAAACATTGGTTATGCGGAAGCGAAGTGAATTTGAGGAAAAAATTCTAGATGAATTTGCAGCAAACCCGAGGAGGTTGATGTTGTAAACTATGAAACAGAAACAGATAAAAAATTGAACAAAAAAAAAAGTTTTCCCCCCTATTTTGGCAACTGTATACGCCTTTGGGAGCAAGCTACCTTTTCATTACCCTACCGAGACCAAAGATGTTTCACGTCAATAAATAGTATAAAATGTATTCTAAATAGTATATAGTTACACAGTGGGAAGCAAAACCGTTCGGATGTGCATCATTTTTGCGTTCAAGTTGCTACAAATTCGCTACAGGTATTTCAATACTAACCAAATTTACAGTTAACGCAAAAGTGACGAACATCCGAACGGTTTTGCTTCCCACTGTATGTATTTATTCACATATTTAAATAATTTTTAAAGTAGTACTACCGAAGGTCTCGACGCTTGTGCTCGAATTGATCGTATCGTATTATATATTGTTATATGTAAGTGCATTATAATTGATTTTAATAAAGGAATAAAATAAATTTGTAATAACTTATATTCTACGTCTGTAAATTCGTTTTTCAAATAAAATGCATTTTTCTCCTATATAAAACGAACTTTTAGTTTAGAGTGAACATTATTGCATTTAGAGTAAAATTAATTTTTGGTCATAGTTACTTTCTCATTTCTGAGTGAAAATAGAAGTTCGAACTCAAATCTCAATGTTAATTTGATATGAAAAGAACCACGAGTTTTTACGCGAGAGAATTGTGACGTCTATCCATTTCATAGTCGTTGTTGGTGCCGAATAGAAAAAGATAAAAGTAACCGAGTAAACGGCAATAGAGACGCATTTTTTCGTAATATGATAACAATTTAATAAATACCATATTTTAATACAAAATGTACACACGAATTTTTCAATTACTTAAGATATAAGTACGTTTTTTGAAGAAAGTATGTTGAAAATATATAACAATTATTGAATATAAAATTTGCAGTCGTCGCGTAAAGTGGAAACAAAAATAGTTTCATTACATTTACATGTTAAGAAAATACGTATGTCATACTCATACATATGTGTGTATATTTATGCTCGATTAAACTGCAAATTTTGAGTTTGTTCTTTGTTTGCGTGTTGTGTGTGTACATACAAATACTACATAAAATATAAACATCAGAAAATTCAAGGACGTTATATTTAGGGTCCCAATTATAACCTACCAACTTTATAAAGTCATGTCGTATACAGAACTTGAATTGGGATATCAGGATTTGCGCCAATCGTCACAAAAGGCTGCAGCACCCGTTGGGTCAGAGACACGTGCTCATCTTCATACGACGCACCATTTACAGCATACGCCTGAGCTTCTAGTGCAACAGCCTCAACGAATTGGCTTTTATTTAGGACATGATGCAAATGTATGATATACCACTATTTTTTTAATATAAGTATATACACACAATTACGACTTCGACGTCCATCCCTGATAATCATCCCCTACGTAAGTACATATGTACATACTATTTGCAAACAGTTCCAAAAAAAAATAAAAGGTACTTCACTATCTGTTTAATTCTGGCGACACAATATTTATGTATGTGTTTGCGTATCATTTACTTTTGATGGATACCACACACATGCTTCTATATACATGTGCTTAAAATAATGGGTAAACCTGCAGTATTTTTTGTTTAACTTCAAAGTAAACTGTAAAGTGCCCCACACACGACCATGCATGCATGTTCATGCAGTTGTGTACGCGTTAATGCGTCATGTAAGCATGTCAGTCTTTCATTTTATGTTATCTCTCGAAGAGAGCAGACGAGAATGTCAATGATGGATGAAGCATTTATAGCTGTGAGCATAAAAATGATAGAACGAAAGAAATGCTTCGTTCACTCACTGTAAACTTCCTAATATTTTTATTGAATTGCATACACACAGCGTCAAAAGAAAGTGAACACATTAGTGTTTTGAATTAAAAGTTTTATAATTATGTATTAATGAATACAAAATAAAAAGTTAGTATGCAGAATTCAAGACTCACATTTTAGGAGTCAATTTCAATTTAAAGTGTAATCAAAATCAATACACAACCAAAAATAATTCACATTAATTAAAAAAAGTCCAAATTTTACGCGTCAAAAAAAAGTGAACAGTATATACAAAGTGGCAAAAATTAAGTTAAAATATTACACTTTTAAATTTTATAATTTAGTATTTTTCCCTTTAGATTGCACAACCGCCTTAAGTCTCCTTGGCATCGATTCGACAAGGTTTTTTGTCACATCAGGAGAGATTTTGACCCATTCTTCCATTAGACACTTCAAAGTGTTTAAGCTACTATTAAGTGAAGAAATTAAAAATATAAACTCAATTTGTTCTGAATAACTAAACTATAAAATCAAAGTGTATTAAGCCACTGTTAAATGAATAAAGTAACTTTATAAAAATAAAATTGTATAATATTATTTAGTAGTATACTCGTATGTTATGTATTGTAGTAGTATTAGTAAGTTAAAGATTAAGAGCATTAGAATAAGTAAAAATATAAATGAGAAAAGAATAAAGAGTCAGTCGTTGTGCGATCTACATATACGTATGAACGCAATACGACCACTATAGAGGGCACAGGTTCCGGTGATTTATATGGAGGTGGATGGTGCCAGTTTACAATATGAAGTCCTGCAGTCAGTCGACAGCCACACGACGATGAGTGTATGCGATAAATATGACGCGATGGTAAATTATGGCGGCGCAGTGGCGGCTACAAATGAGAGAAACAATGAAACAGACAAAAATGACGACTCGACAATGGATACACAGCACAACACAAATACAATAAGAAGATTCATACAAAGTTACGAAGATAATGCTATAAGTATCAAAGAGAAGGAAGTAGGGAAGCGAAACGATAGAATGATAGAGATCGATGTAAATATGGCGACGCAATGGCGGCTACAAACGAAAGTAATAACGAAAAGGTTGTATGCATACAAATCCATAAGGAAAACGATAATGTGTAGGTGGGTACACAAAACATTCAATGAGACAGTTCACACAAAGTAACGAAGACAATGCTATGAGAATCGAAGAGAATGCAGTAGAGAAGCGAAACTATAGAATGATGAAGACGGACAATGAAAGAAGTTGGAAACAAGGAATAAATGAAACTCAAGGATTGCCAGATCAGAACGAAGTCAGTAAACTGCAAGATGAAGCACGAATGCTGAGACAACAACAGCAAATTTGGCAGTTGGAATGCTATCTGGCAAAACTAGTTTTCTGCAAACGAACAAAGCAAAAATGTTAGTTGCACGGTACGTAGCGTTGATAACTGAAAGGGATTTCTCTCCACATGTGACGGGGAAGGCAATTTCAATGCTTGGATTGTATTTCTAAAGACTGTGCGAGAAAACTATAACTTTAGTGACCATGTTCTACGTGCGCTGATTTGCAGTAAGTTAAGAGGCAGGGCTCTACAGTGGTTGTTCTCTGAACCGATGTACGTTGTATGAAAAGTGGACGACCTCTTAAAAGACATGGAAAACATGTTTGGCATAAAAGAGAACAGGCTAGTTGTTCGCCGAAAATTACAAAGTCGCATTTGGCAATGTGGCGAATATTTTGCCAAATACTTTAATACGATAAACTGTTACTGTCCAATAGTCTTAACCTTGAGGTAGAAGAATTCGTCGACTATGTCATCGAAGGCATTCCCGATGTGACTTTGCGGAATCAGGCAAAGCTACAGCGTTTTGACTCAAAGGATGAACTACTACGTGCTTTCCGAGATATAGAGCTGCATGTGCCTGTTTCAGTTTATCATCAAGTTAGTGCTCAACTCGAGATAACCCTTTCAAATAAACAGAAAATCATGTGCTACAACTGTATTTGCCGAAGCCATGTCGCTAGCGAGTGCCGCAAACCAAAACAAGTTGGTGCCAGTTGTACGTTTGGAGAGCTTGGCCATTTTGCAAAGAACTGCGTCCAATTCGTAAGTGGTGAACAAAATGATTCTGTGATGTTTTTAAATGTGAAATTTTTGCCAATGTTTAATGAAACAATATTTTTAGAATGCTTAATATATGCAGGAAGTCCTATCAACTTCATAAGACGTTATGATGTTCCATCAAGGGTTGCTATACAAGATTGCGAAAACCAAGTTTATTTTGGAATTAATAAGAGTATATTAAAAATATTTGGAAAATAATGAAATAAATCTATTAGTTGTCAGTAATGAGTCGATGGGATATCCTGTTATTCTAGGCAGAGATGTTTTGAAACTATGTAAAACAAAGTTAATTTTTTATAGTGAGTCAGGAGTTAACAAAGAAAAATCTGTGTGGAAAGGTTAAGACTTATCAATGCGAAACTATAAAAGCAACATGGATGTGAAACAAATTAATAGTAAATTGTCTGAAGCAAAAGCTTTAAGCATGATTGATAGAAAAATCTTCAATGCAGAGCCTAAGAGTGCTGATCATATTGAAAATTTCGAAATGCAAATTTTGTCAATAGATTACGAACTGGGAAAAGCTGAATATGTTTTAGGGAAACAGTTAACTTTTGAACAAAAGGCCACGTTTATACAGCTTTGTGAGAAATTTTATTTTCCAAATTAGATCCTAGAAACGGATTTTACCATGTGTATATGCAAGAAGATGCTATCAAGTACACATCGTTTATAACTCCTCTGGGACAATACGAGTTTCTTAGAATGCCCTTTGGTCAAAAGAATGCACCGTCCACTTTTCAACGATTCATAGATTATTTGACAAGCTAGAACTTAGACTTGATACGTGTGAGTTTTTTCAAAATAAAGTTAAATATTGCGGAAATTATTTGACATGCTCTCACATTTTTATGTGCAATTGCTACAGTTGCCCATATTTGGGAATCCCCTTTTTACAAAAAATTATTTTCTGCAGCTAAATGCATGCGACGACGCAAACTAAAATTAACGACGCAATTTGAAAACATTGAAAATTTTTCACGACGCTAATCGAAATCATGGACGACTCAATTCGAAATCCCATAAAAAATTTTTGCGACGCAAATTGAAACAACGCAATTCGGGACGACGCAAATCGAGGCTCTGGTGTATTAGAATAAGTTAGAGAGTAAGAGTATTAGAGTAAGTCAGAGAATAAGAGCATTAGAATAAGTAAAAATGTAAATGAGAAAAGAATAAAGAGTCAGTCGTTATACGATCGTCTACATTATAAACATTTTTATACACACAAACTGAATGTTGTTGTTGTGAAAATGTAATCTCTTTTTTGAGACTTTTACGGTGGATTTTCTAAAAATTTTATTTGTTGGAGATATTGCAATATAAATACACATTCTGTGATAATTTGAAGTCTCTACCTAGTGCGGTTCATGAGATAAAGATGATTCCAAAACGTGACAATTTGTATGGTTTCACTCAAATTTTTAATATAAATTTTTGCCCATCGCCGCTAAAGAAGTTTGACTTCAAAATTTTCTTTTGTGGTTTTGTGTTTAAAGAGGAACAAAACACAATAAATAAAAATAATAATAAATAATAATAATAAAAATGAATCGAAAAAAGAAAATTAAAACATAAATTTTTCAATAAATAAAAATTTATAAAAGTTAGAAATTTCAAAACCATCGAAAAAGATTTCTGACACATGTCTGTAAAGTTCTACAATTTGAATTTGGTACGTTGAATTGACAAATAAAATAAAATAGATTTTTATTTAAAATATTCTAAACTCAAATAATGTTAATTAACATATTTTCCTAATACGAAAACCATATTGATTTAAAATTTTACACAAAAACCAATTTTATCCGTTTAAAGGGCATAAATGCCGATTTTGGTGATAGCAACGGCGGTATGGATTCAGATAATAGCACTTCATCAAATTCAGGAAAGCAAGTAGTTGTTGGAATATGTGCAATGGCAAAGAAAACACAATCTAAACCAATGAAAGAAATATTGACACGCTTACAAGAGTTTGAATTTATAAAAATGGTTATCTTTGAGGAACATGTTATACTAAGGGAACCTGTTGAAAATTGGCCATTGTGCGATTGCTTAGTATCATTTCATTCGAAGGGCTTTCCTCTTGAAAAGGCCATACAGTATTCACAGATGCGTAATCCTTTCGTATTGAATAATCTGCATATGCAATATGATATACAAGATCGACGACGTGTGTATGCTATATTAGAGAAGGAAGGTATTGAGATACCACGCTATGCAGTATTAGATCGTGACTCACCAAATCCAAAACGTAAGTTTGCTTAATTAAAAATTGAGGTTTCTATTTGAACAAATATATCGATATTAGAACATGAACTTATTGAATCAGAGGACCATGTCGAAGTCAACGGTATCATCTTTAATAAACCATTTGTTGAAAAACCTGTTTCAGCTGAGGATCATAATATCTACATTTATTACCCAACTTCTGCAGGTGGTGGCAGTCAACGCTTGTTTCGCAAGGTGAAGAAATCCGTGGTGTACTTATGTACATACACGTATTTTTGCTAATATTGATTGGGCTTCTTTTAAATACTGAATTTTATTTGTAAATATTTTTTCAAAAGATTGGCAGCCGAAGCAGTGTTTATTCGCCAGAATCTCGTGTCCGTAAGACTGGATCATTTATTTATGAGGACTTCATGCCAACAGATGGTAAGTAATATTAATTCTATACCATGCACAAACAATAATGCACCTGCACCCTACCCTTTCTCGTTCATCGTTCCGGCAAGTACGTCTATATGATTGTATTTAAAGTGAGATAGGCCAATCAATCTTTATGATTTAAAACACACATGCTTCATGCTTTAAAATCTATAATGGTGACCATATTCATGGCATCAAACAAACCAGTTAGTTAATTATTTTAGCGTCAATTGTTCAGATCTCTCAATGAATTTATTCACCTATTAGTGTAAGATAAAAGTACATTTTAAAAATAGGGTGTGGCTGTGTCGTGGACACGGCCCTCTTTTGCGTCTATGTATATGATATGAAAATAAATTTATAGTAGTCCGATTCGGGTGATTCCGACAAGTGAAAAGAAAACTTCGTTCAAAATTTTATTGCTAACTAAAAACTGAGTGACTTGTTTCCATACATAGAGACGGACAGATGGACAGACGGACATGCTATTCACTGCGTGAAGAGGATAGAAGTACGAATATGTAATAATAAAAACGAATTAAATGATCTTAGCATTCGATCGCAAACTTTCCAAGCGTGCGGTTGTCGTAGAAACAAAGTTGCTGCACTTGTCGTTTCTAGTAAATCGCAAGTTATAAATCGGCTTCAAATTTTAAAGCCACCTTACTCTCACTAACTTTCTATTTAAAGGCGAATAAGCAGCAGCGCTCTTGGTGCACTACACAATCCAAAGATGCCGCATTTGCACAAAAATAATGTTTTTGATAGTAAGAGCCAGTGTCAAAACTACTTCTAACCCCTTCAATCCGCCGATAATGATGATGACAGTTATATTGGTATTACCAGCGAAGCTGACTAGGGTACTTCAACAAAGCCAATATTGCTCCACCAATTACTGTTCTTAAAACAACCTGAAAAAGTGTTCATCAATTAGACAAGGCAGCTTGCATATCTAACTATTCTATTAACGCTATTTCCATTGGAATTAAAATATTTCTGAATTCATCTATGGATTGCGTCTTAATATGCTATGAACTAAATAAGAATAACATTGAATTTTTCTCCCTTGAAACTAGGAAAACAAAACCCTCCAAGGCTGTTCTCTCTGGGCTGGATATAATGAGTATCGATACAATTAAAGAGATGCTTATAGTTCGTGGGCTTAAGTGCAGCGAAGTAAAAACTATTGAAAAAACGACAAGAGTAAGCTAGACCCTACTTCTCTATTTTGTATATTTTGAAAACGGCAGTCTTACTGTGCAAGACTTACAAAAACAACACTCAACAATAGGGAAGTTCGCTGGGAGAGTAAATTCTAAATCCAAAAATCAACAATCCTATAACTGCCTTGGCTCTTTGGACATAGATCTAGCAAGTGTCACGTAAAAATATTATGCTCTTGCTGCGCTGCTCCTTACCTGTCGATGCTAAATGGGTGAAACCTAAAGCTAGGAATACGCACATCAATTCGTTCATTCGTTCTTCAAATCGCTCTCATTTTGCGAGAGCGAAAGCTTTTTGACGTGTCGATGATGCGTTTGATCAAATGATTTGATAAAATCAAAAAATTTTGATTTTTCTTCAAATCACTGTCTCTCATTTTTGCATTTGAAAGCTATTTTATGTGTCGATGGGCAAATCTACTCATTATTATGAAATCTTTATTGTGAATGGACTAGTGTTCTGTATGCGGACAGAAAAAAGGAACGGTATTTGGTGATTACGGAAACAACATAAAATAAAATCATTAAAACGAACAAAAAGAAAAAAGTAACAATAAAATATTTAATTTTGGAAGTGTTGTTGCTAGTGAAATATTATTTAAATATTTTATTGTTATTTATTTTGTTTGTGATTTTGTTTTTGTTTTCTTATTATATGTTACGGTTTATTGTTTGTTTTTAAAAGAAATATTTAATTTAGCATTAAAATGGAATACGAACACAAAAATAATATTTCCTTCATTGAAGCATACCAGGCATTGCCTTCTCTGTGGAAGACAACAAGCAAGCCGCACATTCCTTGTGTGCACTCACTCGCTGCCTGAAGGCAATCGAAATTTGAAATAGCCGATGGGCAACGAATCAAAACACAATAAGCTCGATTCGAAGAATGATTTGATCTGTGTATTCCTTCCTTAAAAGGCAAACGTAGCTTTGAAATCAATAATAGTGTAAAAGACATCATTCAAAGCAATTTCCATTCCGTTGTCAGTTAGCAATAACAGTCGATTATTGCTGTAAACGGATCGCAGGTTAATAATGTACCGTTAACCTCGCAAATAACAATTTTCAAAGTTAAAAGCATGCTCCTACCGGCAACAACAACTATCGTAGGACGCAGCCTCAGTGAAGTTGCTGTTATTATGAGAAGTGATACACACAGATTATAGAAATTATCACTCATTTAATTGAGAACGTCTGCATTCAGATCAATTTAAATGCAGATCACTATCTTAAAACTCGCTCTTTATTTTTCCGGCTCTTTTGCAAAATGTTTGTTGAATTCTTGCTGGTTAAATGACGTTAAGCACAAAAAAGAGATGTTTAGATAAGATTTACTTAAGTTTCATAGTGTAGGAATATTTAGGGAAATGTTTTCAATGAAACAAAATAACGTAATTTTTCTTAAACATTTATTTTAAATCTTTTAATTATAAAGTTTGTCTTTATTATTTAATCATACAGATAATCTTTTTAACAATTTGCAATATATTATTCACCAACTCGCTCCGTACCTGCACTCAACTCAGCTGCACTTAACTGACTGACTTCCTTGTTTTTCCACTTTTCCTAACATTATTAAAACCTACCGATTCGTAACATTTTGTTGTTGCCATCCTTTCCTACATTGGGCCGTCTTGAACTTGTATTCGACCCGAATGCAGGATCCCATCCTTTCATATACTCTGCGACAGTCACTGTCTTTAAAAATCCTTCAGCTTCACCCACCTTTTCTACGTTATACCGTCTGTGCTTCATTCGTTCTACTACTTTGTAAGGTCCTAAATATTTTAGTGTAAGCTTCAGTCCTGGTCCGTACTGTGTTCGTTTGATGACAACCAAATCATTTGGTTGATATTCGCACTCAGCTTGTCTATGTCTGACGATACTCTACTTGTAAATACTTGTCATTTTGGAAATATTTTCACTTGCTGTGCTTCTGATGCCATCTTTTTCCTCTTGCAACTCTCGGAACTTCATTCAATGCGGCTGCAAGCTGCCTTTATTTTATAATTTGCTGAACTTTTCCGATATGCTGGTACCGTGTCTTAGGATCTTCCACACACAATTTTGCCAACATCCCTCTAACTATTTTGTGGATCCTGCCAACATGCCTATTACGAGACGGTATGCATGTGGCTCTTAACAGATGTTGAATCTTTTCCCCGTTGCAATATTCTTCAATCGTATTTGAGGTAAAAGCTGTTCCCCTATCGGATCCAATACGTTCATGATTCCCAAATATGTACGTTTGCCTCTGCAGTCTGTCGATCACTTGACTTGTTCCAGTGCTCATAGTACCATACAACCATACGAATTTTGAAAACGTGTCTACTACTACAAGTACGTGATTATATTGTTTGTGGGTTAACTTCATTGGTCCTATGTTATCAATATGAAACGTTCTCAATGGTCTGTCGGATTTGACGATTATGTTAAGAAATCCACCTTTCTTCCCATGCTTTGCTTCGCTTACAATGCATTCGATGCATAATTTGACGATTTCATCTTTTTACTTTGCCTGATAAGCCTCTTTCTACTATTATATTATGTTTTCCTTTCAGCGAAATGGCCTTGTCGTTGAGCAACTTTTATAATTGCTTCCTCCATTTTTAACGGTATTAAATACTATTAAGTTCTAATTTGGGTCTTTATGTAAAATGTCGTGCATCATATGAAAGTCATCGTAACTGTCAGCTTCCAAGAATTTGCGAATTGCCTTGAATTTGTACTTGCTTTATATGGAATTTTAGTGAGTCTTCAGTCATGATGTAATGAATTCTGCTTAAAGTGTCAACATGTTTCACCTATGTACCTAACCTATTGCATGTTCAATCTAAAATTCAAAATCTTGTAAAAATAGAGCCCATCACGCATCTACACCTGCACATCTGGTACATCTGCCTCTTTAATAGCCTGTGAAAATGCGTTACAATCCATCACGATATTGATTTTTCATCCAATGACGTAAAATCTCCATTTCTTTTGCTCTTGTACTATTTGCCAAGACTTCTAATTCTGCTCAGTGCTGGTGAAGTTTTCCCACTCATCTCGGGGTGTTATTGCTGATTTTCGCCATTTTTCTGCATTAAGACTGCATCATATCCAAAAATACTCGCATCGCAATGAATTTTTGTTACGGCTTTCTCGTTGCATAACGCTAAGACTGGCGAGCTAACCAAAATTGTTTTAAGTTGCTCAAACGCTGCTATCTCTTCATCCCCATATGAAATATTACCTTTTCCTTCAAAAGATTCGCAAGAGGTCTTGCAATGATAGCGAAATTATTCACAAACCTACGGAAATAAGAAGTTGAGCCCAAATATCGATGAACAGCTATGTTATCTCGCAACATCGGAAAATTTTTAACCGCTGCTATTTTCTCCTCTGATGGCAATATGGTTGAATTTTCAATGACGTATCCCAAAAACGTTACTCTCCCTTGAAGAATCTGATATTTCCACTTTATCCTTAATTCAGATGATTCAGCCACATCTATAACTTATCTCATTTTATATATTCTTTCTTCTTCGTCTAGTGATGGTATTATTATGTCGTCCAAATAAAACACCACAGTCTCATCTTCAATTAACTTTAGAAATACCGTTGGGAAATTATGTCATATAATTTTCTCCTTCTTTGATACAATCACAATTGGTGAAGCGTGTTCGGACGTGCTTAGGTGGATTATCCCGTCATTTAGCCACTCTATTTGACCGTCTACGCATCTCTGGTAGTCAAGTGGTAAGGGTCTTGGTCTCTGATAAACGAGGATATCATCAGTGAGTATTAATTTCATTTCCACTGGGCTGCTGGAAGTGTACTCTTCTATAAAACTCAACACTTCCTTTCGCATGGTTTTACTCAAATGAAACAAATCAACATCAAATCGTTGGATATATGCTCGTTGACATCAGTGGCCCCTAACTGTTAAAATTCTTTTCAAAAAACTCGGTTATTGACAGCTTCTTCAGATGGAAAGTCTTGGTATTTGCCCCCTTGGCTCGGTTTTCCCATATCAATTATTGGTTGGAATATTACTCCACTAGCACACAATGGCGTTGACGTAATTGCGTTAACGTACTGAAGTATATCATTTAAGGCGTCTTCATTTCAAACATCTAGGAATGTTGATTTTGATCGGAATGTGTGGAATGTAAATTTGTGTTAACAGAAGAATATCCTGTTGTGTTATTGTTTTTTTCCTCCAATGCTGATCAATTGCCTCTTCTCTGTCTCTGGACAGAACCTCTTCTAGCTACTTAAATTAATAAGTCGCTTCCCGAATCAAACAGTGCCAATAGAATGCCTTCGCCAATCTTTACGTCTTTGAATCCTCGGTTGAAATTATTTTGTGATAATTGTTTTCAATTCGCTTTCTCTGGTTTCCCCTTCTTTGATTCTTCCCTTAATTCGCATTGGTTCGACTTATGCCCTGGCTGGCTGCATTTAAAACATATAATTTGTTCTGCTTTACAATTCTTGGCAATATGGTTTTTCTGGCCAAATTTGAATCAACGCCTAACTTCTAAGTCTTTTCTCTATTTTGTTCTGTTCTCCATGTTCTGGCTTATTTTGAAATGTTTTCGGTTTTTGACTTCACATGATCTCTTCATATGTCTTTATTTTCTCTTTCAATTCTTGCTGTGTTTTCATATACTTAGATCTTTGAGGCTCCTATTAGTATTTGCTTTGCGTATATCAATTTCTGCAGATCATTCCATCCCACAGTACTCGCATTTGTTTCAAAATCTTCATTCCAATGGTCATTGAGGGGGTAACCAACTCCGCTAAAAATAGTCATTGATCCTCTAATATCGTTTAAGGTGAACATTTTGTCATTCGTCACCCTCCCAGTTCCTACTTCCTCGTATATTGAGTTATCAGTCAGTTGGTCTTTCTAAACCAAACTGTCCTAATAGTCGGTCTTGCAACTCTAGTTTTCGTCCAGTAAGATCTTCCTCTAACTTTCTCAATTTCTCTTTCAATTCTATAACCGTCAATCCAAGTATTTCCTCCAATCATATTTTAACAATGTTTCTCTTAAATTATTTGCTTATAGTCTAATCATTGTATATACATATATGTTATTTCGCTTCTTAAATTATCTTCTTATACTTCATTATACGACAATTGAATTTAAATTAACAGTTATTTCATCAATACTCCTAAGTTACATTTTAATTACTCATTGCATGTTTCCTAACTCCTTCCCTTTGAGTTTTTTCTTTTGTATAGTTTGCGCAACTCACTTTACAATTTACGTCACAATTTTACCCTCCTCTCTTAATTACTCGTTTCTAGAATATATAAACTTTGTTTCAACTCTTTATAATCATTAGAATAATTCTCTTAAATACCTATTACAATATTTTTCTGCTAATAAAATAGTCATCCCTAACGATACAGCTCTTCAACATTTTTTTTAAAATATACATATGCATACACTCTTTTATATTTATCATAAGCCTGACATAATTCCAACTTACGTCGATGTTGTATATACAGTAACGTGCAAAACTGAGCAAATGTTTACAAATTTAACTTTAAGGCGCTGTAAAATTATTAATAGCCAATCAAATTCAACAAAAGTAATTTTATTTTATTCATTGTTTAATTCTTAAACGAAATAGCTTAGAAAATATTTTAAGATACTAATTTAACAAAGAGAAAAATTTAAAAACTTAAAAAAAATGCTATGTGCTCAGTTTTGCACGTTTCGCACTTATGAAGCTTAAGTAACTAAAATCATTAACAACAAGTGTAGTAATATATGTAACTATAAGGTATAACAGTAGTGTGTAAAGCCTAATGTAACATAATTAGTGCATAAGAGATAACAGTAGTATGTAAGTAATAAGAATGCTTTAGGATAAGTAAAAATAAAGGAAAATAAGGAGTCAGTCTTGGTATGATAACGAAACAACAAGAAACAATTTATCCCTACTTTTTGCTATAATAACCAAGTTTTCAATACTAGAGAAGAAAAGGCTAACATCTTAAGTAAGAAGAAAAGCATCATTTGACTGAATTGCTCTCAGATGAAACTACAATTGTCCTAATAAATAGCTCCGTCCACTCTCTTGCAAATAATATAGTCTCAGTCCAACTGCCTGTCACGATTGCCGATATCAAGCAGGTGGTTCGTTCCCTTAAAATTAAAAAGTTTCCAGGTCCAGACAACATTCCAAACATTTGCCTAAAGCATTTACCTAAATATGCACTTTAATTTCTAGGCCTTATCTTCAATAAATGTTTAATAATAAGCTATTTTTCACTCAGATGGAAGGCAGAAAACATTGTAGTTATCCCCAAGCCTGGAAAACCTGCTGACTGTCCAGAAAATTTTCTGTCACAGCCTCTTGTGTGGTTTCTTAAATCTCTTTGAGCGTATTTTAAAGGCTAGTTTAAATACGCATATTGATGGAATTAATGTTCTTCCATCAGCTCAATTAGGCTTTCGCGAAAAATACAGCTGCGTGCAACCTCTCAACAAACTTTAACTATTTGTTAAAAATAGCCTATATTTGAACAAATTCGTGGGTATGCTTACCTTGGATGTGTAAGCGGCCTTTGACACTGTGTGGCACAAGTGTCTTATTCATAAAGTTATTAACGTTGGTGTACCTACGTACCTTGTTTATATTATAAGCAGATTTTTATCTGACAGATATTTTTGCATGATTTTGGATGGAGTAACATCAAATAAACAATTGAAAAGCGCTAGCGTTCTTCTTGGATAAGTTTTAGGGTATATTCTTTTGTAGTAAAGACTATAGCGAGGTCAAAATGATCCTCAAAGAAGCTTTTACATCTGCAGGATATTTTCATAAGTTGAAGATCAAATTAAATGTTCATAAAACAAATGCAATTTATTTCACCCGAAAAAGAAAGTCCTGTCATCTACCAAACTCGAACTTGCAGGTCGAATCCCAGTCTATACAATGGGGAAATAATATAAATTATCTCGGGTTATACATAGATAGCAGGCTAACATTCAGCTTGCATATAAGTAAGACATTAGATAAAATCAACAGAACTATCAGAATATTATATCCTTTCATAAACAGGAAGTCACTTCTATCTATTAAAAAAAAAAAATAAACACGTTTATTTGTAAAAATGATATTTATTCTACTTATGCTATATGGTGCGGAAGTTTGGGGTAATTGTGCAACTTCTCACCGCGGCAGATTAGAAAGAACTCAAAATAAATTATTAAAACTGATTCTTAATTTGCCCATTTACTACCCCATCTCTCTTCTCCATATAAGGGTGATATAGGTATGCATGATTGGTGAAAAAATCTCTCAAGCTAAAAATAGCTTTAATATAAGAAATCAAATGACATACAGTACCATTGTTGATATGTAATTTTTAAGATTATCTTCGCTTTAAAAAACGACCAGTAGTTTTTTTCTTATATGTAGTGTATTAACAGTGCTTGAAAACTAGATTATTTTGGTGATCAGATGAAAAGGTGATAATTTCCTACAACAACCACACGGAAAATGCCGCAATTTAGGTGTTGACTCTGCGCAAAAAAATGTGGTGGAAAATGAGATTATTTATTTCCATAACCTGCCAACTGATGTCTCAGGGTTCCTGCATTTTTTGCCAGTGCTGTGAAGTCTGCGAATGCTTTTTGTTGCGTCTACATTGTACAAATTGTACACTTTTTGTTAAAATTATAATAAAGTTAAAATTATAGTAGGAATGAAAAAGACAACTGCAAGAACTATTTGCATACACTGCCAATTGTTCTCAATCATGTATTTTCCACAAATTTTACGTTTCGACTTAGAACAACGGGAGCGCACGTTGCGTGTCTATGTATAACCAAAACAAAAAAGAGCTGATTATACCACAAAATAATCACTGTAAAAACCAGATTAATATATACAATTTTTAGGCACTGTAAATACACTGTTATCAAATGTAAGGTTTTCTCCCAATTTATCTTATAATCCTAAAATATTTGTGTAAATCATTGTAATTTGTAATATGGGCATTTCCACGGAAAGGTCAACCCTGACCGAAAATTTAAAAGTTAACAAACAAAGGTTTTTTTTAAAAATGTCTGAATTTTTATAATATAAATAATTTACAGTTTATCTATTCAGTTTTTATGAGATAATTTGTTTTGAAACTGTTATTACGTTTTTTCTTGCGCTTAGCTAGTTTTAATGGTATGTTTAAATTTTTTGTACACATTATATATAAATGTTATGCTTGCTTTCATCTAATAATCTTTGTATAACAATAAACAAATAAAAGAAAAGGATAACGGATGAAACGAAGCTCGATGAACGATAAATTTTCATATTGTTTTGACTGTTGCTCCAATGTAACGTTCGCCTAGCTAAAACATCATTTCAGTACTTCGCGATCGCTCTACGGAAATAATAATAATATAAATAATTTTTTGTTACTTCGGTGGCCTTTATCAAAAAAAAATTTCTTTCCTTAATTTCTTTCCAAAATACTTTTTATTGAATTCCAAAAAATGTAACGTTCGCCATCGTAAGGATGTAACGTTCGCCATTGAGGATGAAAATTGTATACCTTTAGCATACTTAAAAAAAATGGATGAAAATGTGAATGGAAACATTGGAGGAAAGTGGATGATCGGATAGCTTTAACTTACGCTGTTGCTCCACTTTCAGATTTAATTCATGACTTGCAAGTGCAGCTGCCTGTTTTTAAACTACATTTCTTTTTTAAGCGAGCCCAACAATATCATTTCGAAACTATAAGGAAAAATATTGGGCCAGGGGAATTAGCTTTTCAAGTTGATTTTGGCGAAAATTATAGGCTGATCTATCAAAATGAAGTACAAAGCGCACACTTCAACTAAAAGCAAGTTTCTATTTTTCCTTGCGTAGCGTGGATGTTTCATGACTCCAATTCATTTTGTATAATCAGTGACAGTTTAAGTCATAGCAAAATCGACGTTTACGTTTTCATTACGAAACTACTTGAGGAGTTAAAAACCCAACATGGTCATTTTCAAAATATGTTTTTGTTTTCGGAAGGAAGTAGCTGCCAGTTTAAAAATAAATTTATTATTTTATGTTTGCTCGATTTTTTGGTTCAATTCGGTTGCAATATAATTGAATGCAACTATTTTGCAACATCCCATGGTAAAGGAGCAGTCGATGGAGTTGGAGCTACGATTAAAAGAAAAGTGTGGCAAATAACAAGAACAAACAAATATTCTAGAAAAATGGAAGGATATACCAAACATTCCAGACATCCGAAAACTTCATTGGATAGGTTGCGACAAAAAACTAAAGATAAAAGTGGCTCAAACGGCATATTCTTTGAAAAAAAATATTTCATAAATTTGTTTTTCTTATTTTTTTTTATTAGTAATCCTATTAATGTATTGAGAGTTCAAATTAATTCGGTCCGTTTTTTTGTGTTCAAAAAAGTGTCTTTTTATTGAAAAAAAGTAAAAAAATACATCATTCAAAGTATTGTCCGCCGGAAGCGACTACTTTCTACTCCCAATAACTACCTCTAATAATAATAATAATAAATATGCAGTTTTTGGCATTTTATGCGATCTTGAGTTGAATTGTTTGAAGAAATCTATAATAAAACCGTGGTGGACAAATATGTAACGTTCTAAATTTAATGTTCTAAATAATACTTAAGCTTACAAAAAAAAAAAACAAAACGCATGTACTTATTTCAACCTACCTACAACACCTACCAATAGAAAGCTCCATTATTCTATTGTAATCTAAAATTAATCACATTAAGTTATTATGTTGTAGTTTGCAGATTATTGTATATCTAGATGAAGTCAAAAAGCAGTTCCATTTTTTGTAACGTTCTAAATATAATTTTTATTGCTAATATATTTATGTACTAAATATCGAACTACCATAGTACTATCGAAAAATAAAAACAAGACAAATTTTGTTTTAAGTTTTACTTATTTTTTTAACTTTAAATAACTTAAAAAGCTTTCGAATGTCATGTTCGCGACCGTGGAAATGCTCATATATCTTTCTTAGTAATAAAGTTATGAAACTAGCTAGAACTCTATAAAACTGTAAACAAACTAGTAATTATCATCGATTAATAAAATAAAATAAAACAAGAAAGAACATCATCTTCGAAGATGAAATACACTTCAAGCAGTGAATGATTCATTGTAGTATTTAAGTTTTATTCGCAACGATATTTTTATCAAAAAATATTTAATACAAAGCATGTTGTCGTTTTCAAATGTTTTCATTTCGATAGAGTTAAAATTTTTATTCAAGTCAATACCGTTACCATCGTCATTGTGTAGTTGTAGTTTTGTAGCAATGGTCTCTTGGTGTGAAATATTTTGTAAGCGGAATCTACTATGAATAAATAATGAAAGGTGCCCTGCCAACATTTTGAATTTATTGTGATTGGGAACTCTTCCAATAGAAAATGTTTTACCAATTTAATTTAAAAAAAAAAAAATACATTTACAGCAAATAGCAGTAAGAATAATAGAGTACTTATTGAAATTTCTGTACATACTTAACTTTTTACTGGCATTCTTAAATGATGGTTATTTGTGCGATTTACATAACAAAAAAGTTCCTGGCTTGGAAACTGATAGTGTCCATTTTTCAGTTCGATAGGACACAAAACAATAAAGGTTTTCTAAAAAGAAAAGGTAAAAAGAAAGGTTCGTGCAAAATTTCAGCTCTCTAGCAAAAACCGAGGGACTAGTTTGCATACATACAGACGGACATGGTTTAATCAATTCGTTTAATCGAGCTGATCAAGAATATATAAGTTAACACCCAACCCTGAAGTGCCTACACCGAAGTGGCAATACAAGAAGAATACTCTTGAAACCTTGACGTGACTGGCAACACTCTTAACGTGGCGCCATATGAAGCTTATGATGGCGAAATGTAAAAAGAAAAGAGAAAAGCTTGGTTTTGAAATTGATTATGTATTGTGCTGGATTTTAGTTAGTTGATTTTGTAATATTTAAAATTGTATTGTGTTGACAAGGTGAAAAGTTAAATAAACTAACTGGCGCCCGAGCAGGGACCGGTTTAAAGTCAAATTTCTTTACTCTAGCAATCAGTGGGTAGTGCCTCGAAGAGCCACATAAAAAGAAGCTTTACCGGACTTATAGCCCAAGCCTTTGCCCGTCCGTAGGGTACCACGCTGAGGAGATTAGAACTGGAATGCTGAGCAGGATGTCAGGATAGCGCCGAAGAAAATACATCCGAGCAGCCGCGTGGGAATGCTCAAAATTAATAGTAAGAATTAAAATAAGTAACAGACAATTTAGTAACATAAGTTATATTATCATTATTATTAACGACAATTCGATAAAATTATTAGAGCTGAGTTCTTGAATAGAACGAGACACACAGCGAGCAAAACAGCTGTCAATGGTGGGAAATATGAATTACACCAGTCTTGAAGAATTCCCATCAATTTTCCAAAGAGCCTTCGATGACTGGGATCATGTTCAAAAATGTGCTAAGTGACTATATCATTGTTTTTAGAAACGAACATGTCCATCACTTAAAAAATCTACGACTTTACAAGAGAATATGAAAATTCAAATCGACAAATGCGACTTTTTTAAAACCGAAGTAGTTCCTAATTCAGCTAGATCTCTGAGTCCAAACAAAAAAAAACTTTGAATTAAGCAGAAACTAAGATTAAGATAAAAGAAAGATTTTTGTTATTGTTACCATGCACAAAACCAAGCGAAAACGAAGAGAAGACAAGAATAAAAAAGAACTAAAAAAGATGAAAAACTTAAATATTTCAATTAACAAAAACGAAAAACAAAAACGAAAAACTTAAAATATATAAAACAATACAAGAAAAATAATGCAAAATAATTAACGAACTTAATGTTATAAGCGAGTATTTTAAGAGACAACAAATGTCGAAATCATTATTAAGCAACAGCATAACTCCTTAGCACGATCACAGACACAACCAAAGTCTCTATTATCGTAATCACCTGTATGAAACAACAAGCATCCGTCCAGCAAGCACTACGGTCATCGAGTTTCACGACCGCAAAGGCACAACAGCTCCACGTTCCACGTTTGGCGTCGCAGTTCCTCATCGCTACAGCTACAGTTCTGGTCCTACATTGTGCCCGAGGACGATCGCACTTAAAGGGGGAGAAAAAAAAGAGAAAAGCTTGGTTTTGAAATTGATTATGTATTGTGCTGGATTTTAGTTAGTTGATTTCGTAATATTTAAAATTGTATTGTGTTGGCAAGGTGAAAAGTTAAATAAATTAATTAAACTTAAATAAATTAACTTATATACTTTATGTGTTTTTTGTCTCCTTCTGCCTGTTACAAACTTCATGGCAAACTTATAATACTATTCACAATAGCCTCAAACACGAAACACAAACAAAGCAAAGCACAAACAACGAAACACACTGTCTCTTATCCTACTTTAAATAAATATAAAATACAGAGAGGAAAAATACAACAATAACAACAACCAAAGCATTAAAAACGAAAAAACGTACAAAACTTTTTATGCTTGGTCTTGTAGTGGTTTTCAACCGTTTTCAATATCATTCATTTGTTAATTATTAAAAAATTATTACAATCGGCTTAGTATAGTGTGCGCTAAATAAAAAAAAAATAAAAATTTGGTAAAAAAGTGCCTGTATTTCGACAACAGCGCCACCTACCGGGCCAACTGAAGCATAAACCATCTTGGTCACTCCATAAGTAAACACAAATTTATCAAAATTGGTCTAGCCGTTTAGGAGATTAAGAGTCACAAAATTTCGAACACTCGAATTTTATATGTTCACATTATCGTTTCTGTTTTATTCCCATATTCGTTTGGTTTTCATAAATGAAAAAAAGAAACATAAATAAAGAGGAAAGTGAAAATATTTACTTGGCGCCAAACTCATCGTACGGGGGGCAGCTTGAGTTACTAAAACAGAATCGGCAAAAACTCACAGACTCATAACTCTACGTACGAAACACGAAATATGATGATTATAATGATCAACAAAAAATAAAACAACAATAAAAACATAAAGCAAAAAGCAATAACAAAATATACGTAAAGCGATAATAAAACTAAATATACATGAATATTAACACAATACGCACGAAACAATAACAAACGTAGAAACAAAAATTAGGTTAAAATTATTGGTGTAATAAGATTTTGGATATGGACAATACTTATACAACTACAACACCAAATTGTATAACCACCCAGTAGTATGGAAGGCAAGTCCAAAACTAGTTCGCGACTTGTCCCTTTGGAACCAGCACTCCATTCCTATCTCTTTTGCATGTAAATAAGTGCTGAATTTAACATGGCGAGGTCATTGCCTCCGCTCGATTACCGTGGGACTAGTTCCGAACTGGTTACTAGTGGCTAGTTCCAAACTAGGCTAGTTCTGAACTAGTTACTAGCGGCTATTTCCGAACCAGTTACCGTTCCCCAGTTCTGTTATCAGAAGCTCCTCAACTTATAATTCAAAGTAAAAAATTTCTCATTCATATTAATTTTTTTTCAGCACTCTTAAACTTAGGTCTAAACATATAAAAAAAATTTGTTTTTGCACCACTACTTTTCTTCGATTTACGTATCCATCTCCTCGTGTTTCCTTTTCAGCGACTACTTCTTGTGCTTCTTATGGAGTTGGATAGCTTTACGGACCAGGTCTTTGTTATTTTGTAGTTTTTATATTTGCTGCACAGTTAGAAATTATGCAAAAAAGAAATTTAATTTAAAAGTTCACTTTATAAAGTACATGGTGTGACAATTAAGTAACGGGACTGAGTATACCACAGTCGTCTGTCTTTAGCTTTAAGAGTGGGGATGGATGGTGAGTGACCTTGATTCCTACTGCGCAGAATCCACTTGATCCCGCCTCTCTGTCTAGTCTAGTTTGCTTTTAAACCTAGTTTGAGTAAAGTGTTGTGTAATAGAAGTGCCGGAAAAATGATTAGTTTAAAAATTCTCTTCAACCGACTCAAAACGTGTTCCCTTCAACGAACTTTTGATTTTGGGGAACAGGTAGAAGTTGCAGGGAGTGAGATCTGGTGAATACGGTGGGTGTTCGAGCACGGCAATTGATTTTTTCGCTAAGAACTGCTTCACAGAGAGTATGTATGTATGTTTCTTCACTTACCTGCTTCAATGATGGCACTGATACAAAATTAAATTTGTCGCAAAGTTTTACTGTCCTCAGGTTTTCTAAGAAATTAAGAATGTAAATAAGAATAAAAACAAATAAATATTTAATACATCACTACCCTCAATTTATTATTTTTATGATGCCGGCAACAAATAATGTGATGCACGTCTTTCAAAATTTTTTCACTTTGTTGTCACAAACGTAAACACCACTCAAAATTGACACAAATCTTCCCAAATGCACCGGTTCAACAATACGCGTGTTCACTGCACTTCGCAAAATTTCATAACGTTTCGTTATCACATTCTTTTGTTCAGAATTTTCGCTTTCGACATCAGTTCACAGAGAGTAAACAAATTGTTACCTGTCAACTGTGCTCTCTTACTTGATCGCTTTTGTTTACATTATAACTAGTCTCAAGCTAATGAGAAAAAGAACCAGTGAATAACTAGCGAAACGGGGACAATTGCCACCGAGCATACTTCTGGGTATGTTTCCTATCATCAATTTTTTAGAATTACTTGGTTGCAAAAACAAAGATGTTTACACATAAAAAATGAAAAGACACTGAATGTTTTACTGATGATTTCATACCTTTCAAGAAAAACGATACAAAGTATGTACGATACAAAGTATATAATTAAAAATTTGGTATTAACCCCCTAAATATAAGTATATTTGAATTATGTGACAGAAACATTGATGTTCAAATGAACAGCCTCTTGCGATCCGACCTTTTACGCGTAGCGATTTTGTTGCGGCACTTATCCTTGATTATATTCTGTTGTCTTTTGCTTGTGTTCACACTCCCGAAGCAACTATTTTGACTTTTCTTATACCCTCTCACATCCCTCACTCATCAAAAGCAAAAATACGTAAGAAAGACAAACAAAAATTGTGTGAAAGAGTTCTGCCGTTGAATCGTTACATTTAAAAAACATCTTTACCAGCAAATACACGAAATGCAATTCATTAAATTTATTAACGTTTATAATTTTTCTTAACATATAAATTAATTGAATTAAAGACAAATTTGAATCTTCGAAATTATTAATATGTAAATGTGAGCAGGTCGGCACACCCAACATTTGTTTGATTTTGTTTGTTTCGGATGTTTTTAATTCATGCAAAAGCGATTTGTGTATAATGCAAATTTATACTTAAACAACTGTACTGTTGAATTCTTTAAATGCAGATTACTGAGGAACACAATAAGGTTCAGTTGTTGGTACTTTTTGTTTTAATAATTTCAAATAAGGTGAATTAAACAAACCGCCTCAAAAAAAAAAAAAAAAAAAAAAATGGGTATTTCAAAACCATCTAAAGCGATTTCTGTCACACCGCGATTTGCAATTGGGTTGGAATTGGATTGTTTTTGGTTTCTAGCACATCCTCGATATGCTTTTTATTGGTCCGATCTTGTAAATTTTGACAAATTTTCAACCGAATAAAAATATTGCGCAAAGTAAATTCTAAAATTAACGGGGTAGCCTGCATACAAACCAACAAACAACTTCGCATAAGGCGAAAAAGCAAAGAAGTAAAAGAATTCAAATTCTCTCCATCAAGTAATTAAGCAGCAGCACTACTTTTAAAACTTAGTCTATTTTTCAGGTACAGACGTTAAGGTGTACACTGTTGGACCGGATTATGCTCATGCAGAGGCACGAAAGAGTCCAGCACTTGATGGAAAAGTTGAGCGAGATAGCGAAGGCAAAGAAATACGTTATCCTGTGATTTTAAATCATGCCGAAAAGTTAATATCACGTAAAGTTTGTTTAGCTTTCAAGCAAACAGTTTGCGGTTTTGATTTATTGAGGTATGTTTAGAATATTATGAATATTGGTAAATGTTTCAATTATTATATTCTACACTTTTTAAAATTTGTAGGGCCAATGGCAAATCATATGTTTGTGATGTAAATGGCTTTAGTTTTGTAAAAAATTCTAACAAATATTATGATGACTGCGCTAAGATCTTGGGCAATATGATATTGCGCGAGCTTACACCCACATTACATATTCCTTGGTCAGTACCATTTCAGTTGGACGACCCACCAATTGTACCAACAACATTTGGTAAGATGATGGAATTACGTTGTGTGGTGGCTGTCATTAGGCACGGTGATCGTACGCCTAAACAAAAGATGAAAGTTGAAGTACGGCATCCAAAGTACATAACATATTAAATTTGAAGGTTTTTTATGTTGCTTATTTTACATTTCCTCAACATATTTAGATTCTTTGAGATCTTTGCTAAATACGATGGTTACAAGTATGGTCATGTAAAGCTTAAAAGACCTAAACAGCTGCAAGAGATTTTGGATATTGCACGGTTTTTACTTGCGGAAATTCATACAAAATCCGATACGGAGATTGAAGAAAAGCAGAGCAAATTGGAACAGCTGAAAAGCGTTTTAGAAATGTATGACAATAATCTTGTCCAAATTATGGTTACTATAACACGAAAAATTTTAGGTATGGTCACTTTTCTGGCATAAATCGTAAAGTACAAATGAAGTATCAGCCAAAGGGACGACCACGCGGTTCTAGCTCTGATGACGGCAATGCGGCAAAACATTGTATGTATTTTGGTTTTCATGTATTCTTATTTATTGGGTTCATACGAGGTCTGTTCAAAAAGTGGGAATTTTGTGTTCGCGCACAAGCTACAAGCCAATTTTTGTTCTTCCACAAATCCGGGCGTTCCTGGCGGATTTCTTCGCCAAAATTGTGCATAACTTGTAGATAATATTCCTTTTTGACCTTACTACCCTGTGGCAAGAACTTATGATGCACCACGACCCACGACCCTGCAATCAAAGAAAATCAGTTATGACCCTCTGAAGCAAGTTAGGGTTGTCGCGGACCGAGTCCAACAGCTCCAGAGTAATGTTAACATTATGATTTGGTCGAAATTAGGCAATTTGGATCAAGTTTCGCTGCGACTTGTCTCATTTTTTCAAATCGAATTTTTCGAGCCAATCGATATGTTTAGGTCCTCAGCAATTTCTATAACGGTGATTCGACGTTTGGCCAATACTATTTTCTTCATTTTAACAATGTTTTCGTCTGTTGTTGACGTGCTCGAACGTCCGGCACGCTCTTTCTCGTTCACATCTTCTCGGCCCTTTGAGAACATTTTGTTCCACCGATAAACGTTGCTTTGGTCCAAGCAAGCTTCACCATATGCCACAGTCAACAAAAACAAAAAAAAAAAGTTAACTAAACATTCAATTTGACTGACCTTGTCAGCATAAGTGAGGGACATGAGCACCAACATAGCCCGCGTAAATTCAAAATTTTGGAACAGACCTCGTTTTTTATGTGTAAAACATTTATAGTAAAAATTATCATTACTTTTGTTTGTTTTAGTATATAGGTACGTTGTTAAAATAAATAATTATTTAAAAAAGCATTCTATTTCGGGTTTTACAAATTCCTTTAAAATGGATATTTCTTTATTTTCTGTAGTGGATGAGCCAGTAGAACCTTCTTTGGTGCTTATACTTAAATGGGGAGGAGAATTGACACCAGCCGGTCGTATACAGGCAGAAGAACTTGGTCGTATATTTCGTTGTATGTATCCTGGGGGTCAGGGAAGAAATGATTATTCCGGCACGCAAGGCTTGGGATTACTAAGGTATGGTGCTATTTATAAGTAACATACTTTCATTGCAAATTACTAATTTTCAGAGACCTCTATAATTATCTTTATTCTCTATCTGCATAATCTATATTCTTTCAATTTAATATATAAAAATCGGGCAAGGATTCTTACCATGGCACTACAATTCCAAAGTTGTTTTTTTTTTGGCATGAAGTAAAAGAAATATGATTTGGGGGAAAACATTTTTTTCTTTCTAAAAGGGTATACACTGCAACGAGAATAGAAAAAAAATATTTTGATTATATAACCCTGAAAATTTGGCGGAGTCCTGAAAGTCTGCTGATTATTTTACTGAACACGTGGTTTTTTTTTGTGCCGAAATTTTGTTTTTGTTTTCAAATTATAAGAAAATAGATATTAACAAAGTGAAGTATGGAAAATAATAATCACGGTATGTTTAATATAACTGTCTTTAAATTTGTTGTGTATATGTTGGTTTTTCCTTATTTTTCTGTGTTTTTGTTATGTACTGTTTTATGCGACCTTAACCTCAAAGTTATTTTGTTTCATGGAGTAAAAGTTTGGTATATTGTCGTAACTATTAATGCAATGTTGTTCATTAAGTGTCTATACGTTGGTCTAATTTTTTTTCCCCGTTTTTGCCCGATTCGGTAAAATAGTGATTTTTTTCAGACAACTTCAACAACTTTTTACCAAAATTGGATGTCATCAAAAATGAATATAGAAATAAGTGAAGAGGATCAGAAAATATCCCCTAAAAATATTGAACGGCTACGAATGAGTTATGCTGATGGAGGTGATCGATTTAAGAGGAAATGTGCGGCTGAGCTTTCAGAAAATCAAAACAACAGTACTCCATTGCTGCTGCTGTGTTCGCATAGAAAGCAAAATGTAGCGACATTTCTTTTGTGCTTAAGGAAGAACCTTTTAACGCAGGATCCTATAGCTCTAACTCCTGATGAAGCATTAGCGTTTCTGTTAGAAAATAATATATCTAGAAGCACATACGTCAATATCAGGCTACAGAATAAAATTCATAGATGTGACATACAGTAACGTGCAAAACTGAGCAAATGTTTACAAATTTAACTTTAAGGCGCTGTAAAAATATTAATACCCAATCAAATTTAAATAAAGTAATTTTATTTTATTCATTGTTTAATTCATGAACGAAATAGCTTAGAAAATAACTTAAGAGACTAATTTAACAAAGAGAAAAATTTAAAAACTTAAGAGAACTGCTATGTGCTCAGTTTTGCACGTTTCGCACTTATGAAGCTTAAAGCGCCGTTAGATTAAACAAATGCAAAAATATTAACCGTTATTGGTTTTTATGTTGTGTCTGATCTTCGTTTGCTTTTTACTTTTGGTTTTAATTATAACAAAGTTTTTGAAGTTAGAGCATTGCTTATTATGAGGAAAATAAGTATTGATTTAGAAAATAGTATCGTGGTATTAACTGGGAGTGGAAATTCCACAAGATTAATAGCCAAACAATTGAATATAAGCCAACGCACTAAAGTTAATGTGCAAAAGCGACGAAGTGTGGTACGTGCGCCAAATGTTGGAGGACGGCCGCGAATACTGTCGGACTCAGATGCACGTTTAATGGAACGAGAAATGCAAAAAGACAGTTCTACTACACCAAAGCAGGCTGCCGAAGAGTTAATATGCTCTATTTTGAAGGAGAAAGAGAATCTAAACATGCAAATTCAAAATTTGGTGCCTGTTTAGTTACAAGCTGTTTCGTGCCACTATTTAAATTCAACAATGTTTAGCAAATTAAAATTTCTATATGATAAGTAAGCGGAAAATATTATCTGGGGAGGATTCGAACCTGCGAGACACCTGCTCTATGCACTCGGGCACTCAGGCAATGTAATTTTCATAGCTTAACTTATGCTTATGTGTTGTTGGTCGAAGACAACAAAGTTACAACATACAATGCAAGTTCGATATAGCGTATAATCAAAGAGCTATGTTATGTTCGTTATGGAATGTAATGTTATGTAATGAGTGCCCTTTTCATACCGTAATATTAATGTCTTTGAACTCCGAACTCGATCGACGGGAAGGTGTACCGTAACAGCCAATAAATGTACTCAATGTTGTCCTATGTTGAGCAAAGCCGTTACAATTTATGAAAATTACTGACATGTATTCAGAAATTTATAAACCTAAGCCCTGGGTCCCTTCAGTATGGTGTTAGTCCCCTTCACGCATGGATTCGTTTCGTAGAATTCGTGCCTAATATATCCTATAGGATTGAATTAACAAAATGTATTGGGACTATGCATTAATTTTAAAGGTTTTTTCACCAAAAATGGGGCTTTATTTCGATTTCAAAATGGATTGATACATCATTCAAAGTACTGTCCGTCGCTAGCCACAACCTTTTCCCATCTTTCTTTCAATTTCCGGATTCCGTTTCTCCAAAATTCCGGCTTCTGGGCGGCTATGAATGAATCGATCCATTTTTTGGTCTCTTCATATGAAGAGAAGCGGTGTCCAGCCAGCTTACGCTGCATCTCCCGGAACAAGTGGTAATCCGAAGGAGCAATGTCTGGGCTGTACGGCGGGTGGAGTAGCACTTCCCAGTTGAGCGTTCCAAGGTATGTTTTGACGACCTGTGCAACATGCGGCCGAGCGTTGTCATGCTGCAAAATAACCTTGTCGTGTCTTTCGACCGTTTCCGGCCGATTTTCAAGCAATGCTCGGCTCAAACGCATCAATTGACGTCGGTAGACTTCCCCAGAGATGGTTTCGTTGGGTTAGAGCAGCTGCAGAGCAACTTCGAACCATGAATATTCGGCTTGGACGTCGATGGCGCCGGTTGGCCGGGCTTGACATATGTTTTTTTACGCTATGGGTTATCGTAATGGATCCACTTTTCGTCGCCAGTCACAATACGATGCAAAAAACCCTTCCGGCCAAGTCGTTCAACAGACCAAGCACGTCCAAAAATCGGCACGTTCCGGCTTCAACTCGTTATGGCACCCAATTACACTTGCAAATGGATCATTCCCATCGCTTTCGAGACGTCTGGAAATGGTATGGCTTGGTCAACGTCCAACGTTTCGGAGCTCTTTGGTCGGCATGGCCTCCTTGGTCCAGGTCGCTCGCAAAAACACCACTTTTGAAGCGTCGAAACCAGTACTCACAGGTTGAAATCGATGGAGTATGGTTCGGGTAGGCATCCAACAGCAATTGACGGGCTTGGGTTCTTTCAAATTGAAGCAAAAAAGCAATGCTTCCCGCAAATTGCGTTTTGAGGCACGAAAGTTGACATATCGTGCACAAAAAAACTATGTTGTGTACACTTCAGCGAAATGACAGATACTGGTAAACAAAGCCTAATGATGAGGCTTTGACATGAATATAGTTACAGTATTGCCAGATGTCTGGAGCCTTCAAAATTAATGCATAGTCCCAATAATATAAGATATCCGCACGATAAAGTTATAGTGTTGGCGCGTAGACGGGAGATTCAACGCAGATTTTGGTTAGAGCTTGGCCTGCACGTCGACAAACCAAAACAAAATAGAATTGGAAAATCGAATACGGTAACACATCGTTAATATTAAACTTAGATGCCGGTGGAAAAATATTCTTGGTACCCCATGTCAGCCATTGTTCATAAAATATTTGCCAAATTCATTGCCCCCTCTCCGCTAGGATGCATGGGGAAAATGCACCGGAAGCTCGTAACAAATGTTATAAGCTTGATCGAAGAACGCGCGCACGGAAAAATAGTCGAAATAATAATATGGAGGACGTGTTTCATAGAGGCATGGACTCTACCGATCGAATGATATCTAGCTTATGCCTGAATAAAAGAAAGACTCAAAATAAAAAGATGCCTCTTCCGAATGATGTCATTGCACTTTTGGACGTTCCCCCTTTTACATCTACTTGCAACACGGATCTTCTCTCGGATGGATACTGATGATTCTGGTGAGGATGGATCCGATATTGAAAATTCATACTAATTTAATTTAGATGCTAAATTTGTTGATTAGAAAAATAAAAACAAAGATATGTTCAAAATTAAGCTATGTTCGCCTTAGGCAAGCAAATACAAAATAAAGAGCAAGCATTTTCTTAATACTAATATGCAATTAATATTGTATGTAAAATACTATGCAATTTAAAATATAATACTCTTCATGCCTCTCCTATGGGTCCGAGGGTCTTGAAACTTATATGGTTTGTGAGAAACTCATAGTGTCTAAATTTTAGATGGTAAATAAAAACGTCTTTGTAGATAACGAGACACCCCTGGTAATCATTGGATCGTCGAAATTCAGGGTTAGTCTCGGAACGGACACTCATAGTGCTCAATAGAACCGTAAATAAAAAAGTACCATTAATTTGACCTTCGTTATGAGAGGTACCCCCCTAGTGGTCCGATTCGGTTGATTCCCACAAATGTGCAACGTGTGGTAAAGAGAAAACTAAGTGCAAAGTTTTAACTTTCTAGCTTTGAGAATTTATGCCAAAATCGACTTTGGAACCATAGTGCATGGTACGATTTGTCTGAAATTATGTAAAAATAATTTACTTTTTTCCTTAATATGGAGTATGTGCCACAAATCGAAAACTACCCAATTCCAACCCAATTGCATATCGCGGTGTGCCAGAAATCATTTTAGGTGGTTGTGAAATCGTCCAATTTTTTTTTAGGCGAGTTGGGTAATTCACCCTTATCTGAAGTTGTTATTATTATTATTGTTATTCAGAACTAATATTATAATTACAAATTATAACTTAGTTTATAATTAAAGCAAGTAAGTTAAGTAAATCAATGTACATAAATTAAATAAATAAGTTAAAGTAATGAGGTAAATGTAAATAAAACTTAAAATAACAATACCTTAAAACACTGCGCATTGCAGCACTTTTAACTTGACACCATCTTTGAGAATAGATTACGGTAAAGTGAAAAAATAGTACTTTGATAAAAGCAGTACATTGAACTTGTTGTTAATAAATAAAATTCAAGTATGGTCTTTTGTTAACAAACTGAAAGTTTAAATAAATTAACTTGCGTCCGAGCAGGGACCGGTTTAAAGTCAAATAAACAACGTTTTACATTAGCAATCGGTGGGTAGTGACACGAGGAGCCGCTTTCTATTGGTTTAAAAAAAAATAAAAATAAAAAAAGACTACCAGCTTTATCGCCGCTAATCCTATTGCGTCCGACCGCAGGGATAATAGTGAGGAAGGATCTTAGGATAGTAAATAAAGAAGAGGAATACATCCGATCAGCCGCCATGAGAAAGCGCCGGAAGATTATTCTTAGTAAGAATTAAAATAAAATTAAAATTAAATTAATTAAAATAACAATAAATTAGAAATAGATTAATATTTGAATCAATAGAATATTCGAAACAGAAAATCAGTAGTAACTGTTTGGAAAACATATTAAAATTATTTAATTATTATTTTTATTTAAATTAATTACTTAAGAAACACAACTAGAAATAAATAACAGTGAAAGTTTTGGTTTTAAAAATTTTTAGAATTAGATAAACTATTATTGACAATAACTTGAAGGACAATGCGATAAAATCATTAGAGCTTAATTCTCTGAATAGAACAACCACAGACACACAGCCAGTTATTTCAGAAAGGGGACCCATCAACCTCCAACAAAACCACATCAATAGTCTCATTGACCTCATTAACAAACATCCCAATCACATCAGCAATTATTGCCCATTATGCAAATAGAAGGGATCTGAAGGCGCTAGATTATCATTTGTATTTACTGAAGCAAGGCAACAAAACGGTGACCGAGTTTTATCACATGATCATCAATTGTCCTTGATTATGAATCAGGTAGCCAAGAGGAGTCTCCAGATGCATTGCATGCTATAACTAAAATGTATAGGGATAAAGCTTTAGATATTTTTATAAGAGGTCTTAATGGCGACTTACCTAGATAATTGGCAATTAAAGAACCAACTGACCTTAGCCATGCCCTTCATCTATGTGAGCTGTTAGAAAATCAAAGTTATAAGAACTCAAGGGATATCCGAGTAAAGGATAATTCTCAAATGGGACAGGCTTATGGATATGCTAATATTCAATACATTCAAATAGACGAAAACCAGTAAACACACTTCCACTTGTGAACAAAACAATACATTGAATATTACAGACCAATTTTTAAAAATGAATTTCGATGACGAAAACTGGGATATAGACCCAAATCCTATAGACACTTGTGACATACATTTTTTAGATTAAACAGTTCCTCGCTACCTTACTTCCAATATAAAACGGGGAACGGTGAAGTTCTTAAATTTTTAATAGACACTGGATCAAACCAGAATTACATCCAAATAAGAAATCCAATTGAAAATGATCAAAATTTTTATGCAAATTCTGTCGGAGGGCAGACAAAAATAAACCATCATACGTTTAACATGACTTTCCAGTCAAATTTTTCTTGTTACCGACATTAACAACCTTTCACGGTATCTTAGGTAATGATGCCCTCAAACAGCTTAACGCTGTTATAGATGTTAAAGCAGACATCCTAACTATAAATACAAATAAAAAATTCAAATCAAACAATTACAAATCCAGGCAGTAAATACTATAAAAGTTCGTACAGGTCACATTAGAGAGCGACAAAAACAAGGCATATTCAATCTTACTAAATCATTTAGAAACATTTTTTCTGACCCAAACACAAAATTACTTATGCCACCAAAGCAGTACTGGAGATAAGAACTTCAACAGATTCCCCTGTCTGCAGCAAACACTATCCATACCCAGCATCACTGAAACAAGAAGTAGAGAATCAAGTTCAGGAACTGCTGCGAGACGGAATAATCAGACCTTCATGGTCACCGTATAATGCACCTGTATGGGTTGTGCCCAAGAAAATCGATGCTTCTGGAGAAAAGAAATATAGAATAGTAATCGATTATAGAAAATTAAATTCCGTTATGATATCTGATAGAAATCCCATCCCCGAAACTGGCTATTTGGTGGTAACAATTTTTTTCAGTTCTTGATTTAAAGAGTGGGTTTCACCAAATGATGTTCAAGGAAAGCGACATAGAGAAAACAGCTTTTGCTGTCAATGGTGGGAAATATGAATTCACCAAGCTACCTTTTGGCTTAAAAAATTCCCCATCAAATTTTCAAAGAGCCTTAGATGACATTCTAAGATGATCCCTTAGTTAGTAAAATTTGCTATGTCTATATTGATGACATCATTGTTTTTAGCAAAAACGAACATGTCCATCACTTAAAAACAGTCTTCACGACTTTACAAGAAGCCAATATGAAAATTCAAATCGACAAATGCGACTTTTTTAAAACCGAAGCAAATTTCTTTGGATTCACTATATCTCAACACGGAGTCCAAACGTAGAAAGAAAAAGTAGAAGCAATCATGAATTTCAAAACTCCGCAAACCCTCAACGAACTCAAATCTTTTTTTGGCCTTGCAGATCACTACCGTCGTTTTATACGTGACTATGCGAAAATAACCAAACCAACATACTTTGTGGTGAAGGTAGACGAGAACATGTCCAGCAAAATTAAAATTCATGAGGAAGCCATAAATTCGTTTAAGCAAATAGAAACATTTCTTAGTTCACAAGATGTTGTTCTTGCATACCCAGTAAGGAATTTCTATTGACAACAGACGCATCCAACTACGCAATAGGGGCAGTACTTGAACAGGATGGTAAACCTTTGGCATTCATATCTCGTACACTGGCGAAGGCAGAGATTTTTGGCATTCCAAAAACTTAGATTTTATTTGTATGGTATGGCGAAAGCTGTGATCTACAGAGATCATCAGCCTCTAACTTTTGCCTTAAGCAATAAGAACCATAATGGGAAACTTAATCGATGGAAAAGTTATATGGAAGAATGTAACTACGAAATTAGATACAAGCCCGGAACTTCGAACGTGATGGTAGTCGCGTTATTCCGATTATCTCAGAATCCCCAAATAAATAGTACATCCGCTACATTACACAGCAATGACAGTTCTTTACATAATTTAATACCAAATTCCTGACACCTGTCAGACTGTACAAACTCATTGATTTTTTTGGGGCTAACATTGTAACAGGACCACTACAGACAAGCACTTTGTTGTGAACATTTTTATTGCTAACACAAGGTTCTAAGTCAACAAAAAACATTGAAAGAGGCTGCTTATTAATGCCAATATTTGCATTAGTAATGCTTCTGACCTTATGATAAATCATGCTTTAGGTAATCAGTTGAAAAGCGGTCTCCTGTACTTGTAACAGTAGAAATGAAAAAAGATGGAAGTTTCAGTTCACTAGCAATATTATCAGGACTGAACTGAGTTTCACCCACATCAATACCATCTTCAGCTGAGGGTGCGAATCGATTTTATCGAAGACTGACCGCTTGTGCATTTAGAATTAATTCGCTGATTGGAACACTTGTAGATGAACTTGCGGTCGATTCAGTTTGCTCATTTTTGAAATCAATGGTCATTAACCGTTTTTTGGCTTCCTGGTGATGTTGCTTTACGCCTCAGCTTGTACTTCTGCTTGAAAACATACTCAGATTGCCAACCGAAAAAAGTCGAAATTAGGGCGCTTCTCCCTCCGCGACCCGCGATGCATCCAAGTCCTCACTTGTGATATACATTTCTTTGATCCTTTAGCTATCGAGTGTAATTAGATTTTGGATATAGGTTCTGTAGCTGCAACACCAAAATTTATCCCCTTTTTTGGATTGCACCCTCATGTAAGCAAAAAACATAGACGTATCCACATCGAATAACATGTTTATCTTCTTTATATATAAAAATGAATGTCGAAACCTGTATGAACGCTCATCAATGTAAAACGGCTGAACCAATTTTTTTTTTTTTTTGTATAAGATGGTTTTTGTATACAAGGTGGTTTATGCTTCAGTCAGATCCGATAGGTTGCGCTGTTGTCGAGATACCAAGTTTTTAACAGTTTTTTATCAAGGGTACACTATACTTAGCCGATTTTAATAATATTTTTTTTTAAATAACTGACTGCTAATAAAAAGAGTTGCATACTTTTTTTTTTTCAGTTTTTGACTTTTAATATAATATTTTTTAGTGTTAAGTTTTTTGAAAACCACTGCCAGACCAAGCATAAAAAGTTTTGTACGTTTTTTCGTTTTCAATGCTTGTTGTTATTGTTGGTTGTTGTTATTGTTATATTTTTCCTCTCTGAGTATGCTCTTTTTGCGCTCTTGGTTTCTGTATTTTATGTGCATTTAAAGTTAGACAAGAAAGAGACAGTGTGTTTCGTTGTTTGTGCTCTGCTTTGTTTGTGTTTCGTGTTTGAGGCTATTGATCAATTTTAGTTTGTCGATTAAGTATATGTAAGTGCATTCAATGACAATCAATCAAACCTACAAACCTTTTTGAATAGTGTTTCTATAAAACTTACATCTATTCTGCCGACTTCTTTCTTCTTCTTTCACGTATTTCGTTGACTTTGGTTAAGTGAGAGGGAGTGAGTAATTTGAAAATAGAAACGAGTATTAGAGGTACTCAATCGAACGTTAAGAGATTTGCGCAGCAATCAGAAATATTTCGGAGGCGCGATAATTCTACTGGCAGGAAATTTCCGCCAAACGCAGCAGGTCATTCCCAGATCAACTACTGCTGATGAAATATATGCTTGCTTGAAAACATCAAATTTATGGAGATACATATGTGAAAAATATCAAGTTAACAACGAATATGCGAATGGCCTTACAAAATGACATCTCGGCAGAAGTCTTCTCAAAGGCCTCATTTGCCATTGGAAATGGAAAAATTCCAATGGACACTTTTACTGGTCTCATTGCTTTTCCACAAAATCATTGTCAAGTGACAACGTCAAAAGAAGATTTAGTTTCAAAAGTGTTCCCAAATATTGGCGCTAATTACAAAACCCACGATTGGTTGAGCGAACGAGTTATTTTGACAGCATGAAATAAGAATGTAGATGAGTCAAATTGATGGACAAATGCATTCATTTAAGTCGATCGTTTCTATTACCGATCCAAATGATATTGTGAATTATCTAACTGAATCCCTAAATTCCTTGGATTTGCCAGGATTACCACCGCCACACAACTTACAACTAAAGGTGGGCTCGGTTATAATCATGCTGCGAAATCTCAATCCGCCGAAATTGTGCAACGGAACAAGACTCGCTGTTAAAAAAATTATGCAACATTTGATTGAAGCTACTATAATTATGGGAAAGTTCAAAGGCGATGATGTGCTTATTCCAAGAATACCACTAATGCCAACTGACTTTCACTTTGACTTTAAGCGTGTCCAGTTTCCAGTGCGCCTTGCATTCTATATAGATAGATAGATAGAAGATATGTACACCACCCGTGCGAAGCCGCGGCGGGCGGCTAGTAATGTATAAACGTAAATGAAGTTTGTAAAAAAATTATCTTGTTAACGCATAACTTAAACAGTTACATTTACTTAATGCTAAAATAAAAATCTTTCTTATTGAAGACTTCACTCAACTTTTCGTCACGACTTAAAAATTTATGCCTCAGATGAGGGTCGGGTACAAATGACAGCGGCAGCATTTGCTAAGGGATTACTCGCTTTGGAGGGTGAACTGACTCCAATTTTAGTGCAGATGGTAAAGAGCGCAAATACAAATGGTTTACTTGACAATGATTGTGATTCAAGCAAATATCAAAATATGTAAGTGTACAAATTTTGTATAGAAAAATAATTATTCTTTTTATATGTAGGGCTAAAAGTCGTTTGCATGACTTGATGCAAATTGATCGACATTTTACTGCGGAAGACCGTCTTAATGTGAATCCATGCAATAGCATTTCAATTAATCAAGCTTTGGACTTTGTTAAAAATCCAGTTGAATGTTGCCATCATGTCCATATGCTTATTAAAGAGTTATTGCACATAATAGGTATTAAAAAGGATGATCCAAAGACTAAAGATGCTATACTCTATCATGGAGAGACTTGGGATCTGATGCGTTGTCGTTGGGAAAAAATTGAAAAAGATTTTAGTACAAAATCAAAATTGTTTGATATCTCAAAGATACCGGATATTTTTGACTGCATCAAATATGATTTACAACATAATCAGCATACATTACAATACGATCAGGCTGAAGAACTATATATGTATGCTAAGAACCTGGCCGATATTGTTATACCACAGGAATATGGTCTTACTATGCAAGAGAAATTGACCATTGGTCAGGGTATTTGTACGCCTTTACTAAAAAAAATTAAAAGTGATTTGCAGCGTAATATTGAAGAGGTCGAAGATGAGCCGGTAAACCGCTTGAATCCGCATTATTCACACGGTGTGGCCAGTCCAGGTCGGCATGTTCGCACGCGTTTGTATTTTACAAGCGAATCACATGTACATTCATTGTTGACAGTTTTGCGTTACGGAGGCTTGCTCAATGTACTTTCGGATGAACAGTGGCGTCGTGCTATGGACTATATTTCAATGGTGTCCGAGCTGAATTATATGTCACAAATAGTTATAATGCTTTATGAGGATCCAACAAAAGATCCTAGTTCCGAAGAACGATTCCATGTTGAATTGCATTTTAGTCCGGGTGTGAACTGTTGTGTACAAAAGAATTTACCGCCAGGACCCGGTTTTCGACCACATTCGCGAAATGATAATACAACCAAGAGTGCGGTATGGATTGCGTATTTTTCTTGGAATTTTTTCTCTTATATGAACACTTTTTCCTTTTTAAATACAGATTAGCATAGATGATTTTAATAATCCACCACGAATTGATGAGGAAATGGATGTCGATGAAATTCCTATTCGTGGAACACGTACTGCGGAAGTAATTCTTATTTGAAGCAAATTCATTTGTATAAATAACAATAATTTATGTACTTCACAATTCACTTTCAAGTCGATGCGTTCACCATACAATATGTCCACATCGGAGTCTTTAACATTCAGCAAAATCGATCTGCGCCCACGTCATACAAAATCGAAACCAATACCCATTGGTGCTCATCATACTGTTTCTGGGCATGAAGCTATGGATTTGGCAAAACGCTTAAATCAGGAACTTGCTCAGCAGCAAGGGTCGTTTGAAACCCACAATATACGTCCACTTAGTCCAGATGGTGAGCCTCGTTCGCGCAGTTTCGAACAACGACCAACAACATCAAAACAAAAGGGTAAGCCGCTTTAAATGCATTAATTTAATCATTTAAATACACTATTTGTAAAGTATATGGCAATGTTTTATAGGCTCTTTAAATAACACTAATTTTTTGCATTCAACTAGTGCTTTCTTTTATTGTTATAAAACTACTAGCCTATATTAATACACTTAGTGTAAATGTGTAAGCACTGTAGTTGTTTTTAGCGCATAGCATCGAACATCGGAATCCTCAAAATGTATGAATTTACGTGATATTTATCCGCTTGTCTGTTTTTCTGTCTATAATTTCAGTATATATTAATTGTATGACATTCCTTCAACCTTAAAAATGTTCACTTAATAATGAATAGGGATCAAAAATACACAAATCACGTTACACGTTACTCCCAAATTAATGCATTAAATAGTTTGGATATATCAGTTGAAAACTATTGGTATATTATTCTCTTAGGAGATTTTTCAACCTCATGATATCGCTCATTTACTTTAAGACTGCTCTAACCCAAAAAACAGTTGTTGAGTTCAATAGCTTTTTCTTGAACTATTATGCCTTTATTTGTATTAAATGAGCTTTGATTTATTTTTATGTAAAAAAACTGATTCTTTATTTATTTACAACGAAATTCGATTTAAAACGAAATGAAAAGTTATCAATAGACTAGTTTTTTTTTATGCGAGACGAATTGAACGAAATAGCTTCGAACTTGTTGAGCGAAAGCAAACAATACAAATACCAAATTGATTGAATGATAAGAAGGAGAGCTCTCTGTTATTTTCTCTTTTGCTTCACTCATCATAAGCTGATGACCAAACATACTCCCCCCGAATGAAGACTCGGACTGCCCCTTGTAACCATCCAGTATCAGTTTGCAACAAAGACAACAACAAAGCTACTCTGGCGGCACCATCTGATCTAGCAATTAACTCAGCCACCTTGGCCAGTGGCCACTTCAAAGGTGTCAGATGCTCATCTTTCACAAGGACAACATCATTAACTACAAGCGCTGGTTGAGGGGTACGCCATTTAGAACGCTGCTGAAGAAGCGTCATTACTCCTCTCGCTAACCTGCCCAGATAACTTGTGGCTCGCTGCCAACGGTCCAATCGATTAAAATTAATCTTGCTTAGATCAGGTTCAATTTAGAATAATGTTGGCGCAGTACCTAAGAAATGAGCAGGAATTAGTACCTCAATATTACCTGGATGCTCTGAAATTGAAAACGTTGGACATTAATTGGTTATTGATATGAAATGATAGTACTCAAAACATCGAAGTCCACCGGTAACACGATAAAAATAATGCTTCGCAGTTTTTACAGCTGCTTCCCACAATCCTCCGAAACGCCGGGAGCGGGATGATTGAAGCACTACACAATCGAATCGACTAGACAAAACACAGCCTGCACATGGTTCATCGCTCAGAAACAGCCGCCTCAGCTCCGCTAGCTCATTTTTTGCTTAACGAAATTCGTAACAAATTCTTGCTGGTCGACAACGCGTTAGATGAATCGTTTAAGTGCATTGAGAAATCTTAGTGTAGATAAATATGTTACAAGCTCTAAATGTACAGCGTTTGTAGCAGAACAGATAAAAAGACAATTAATTATTGGTTTGTTGCGCCCTTCGCAACTGGGTACGAAGTGTTTAGACGATCTGCTGGTTAATCTGCCATAAATGCTCTATCGATTCGGGCTTACCATGAAAACGTATTGTGCCACTCCATACCAACTGAAAAATCTGGGATAGCTGCAACAGGATTAGAGACGAAAACCTTGATTCTTGAAGCCTCACGACAAATCCAAGCTAACACTACTACAGAGTCAGACTTGCAGTAGTAACGACAGTGAAATAACTTCATCTGCTTGATTTCATTGAGTTGAGCTACTAATGCAGCGTCACAAAGCTCCAACTTTGGAAATGTGATAGGTTGACAGGAGCCACACGTGCTTTAGCTCTTAAAAGATGAACACTGGATTCGCCTTGGCATCTTGAGACTACATAAACAACCGCTTTGGAGGTGAAAATGGAAAAGAAAACAATCTGAGGCTGAATCCCAGGAAAGGCCTAAAGTTTTCTTAATATCACTGCCATCATCAAATTTTCATCCGTTGGTATGCCGGATAATGCTACAGATGATTTACTTTTCCGCAGCTGTAATTGATAACCTTAAGCTTCTGACAGTTTCTAATGGAATGTTGTAAATTGGTCACAAGATGGTATCGCATCTAAATTGGCAGTAACCTCCCAGCTAGCTTGCTTCACACCTTCAAACCTTTGCAACAGCGTGTGACAATGGTATAGTAAGCTTTCTGCTCTTCGCTACCTATCGAACGAAGCGCCCGTAGATGAACTTTGACCTTGTCTGAGAATGTACGTAGATCAGCCGTTGCTCCTTCTCCACTCTTTTTAAGCCCAGAATCTCAGCGACATGTGCCTCAAAAATAAGACGTTTGTTATTAATTCGTCTATCCAGTAACTTCAAAGCTGCTTCATAATTAGCTGGGGTCATTTCCAATATGAGAACTGTGTCCAGCTCTGATACCTGAAGACGTGATAGGAGGTGCAGCAGCTTCTCTACGTTATACAAGTCCGGAACACTATCTATAATTGTGTGGATCATGGCAGAAAACCCTGCCCACTCGGAGTCTACCACGAAACTCTAGAAGCTTAAGCTGAAGTAGACGCCGATTAGCTAAAACGGCAAATGTGTGCGAGTCATCACGTGAACCCAGCTTAATTGTAGAATGGTGTGGTTGCTTACCCTTGCCGCGATTTGCAAACTCACGCTTAATAACTATTTTGTGGAACAAAGTAATTTTACAAATTTTACCTGCATATTTTCCTCTAGCCAGCTTAATCTAACTCAAGCAAACTATCATACGTAATGCCGTGCCATTCAAACCTTGAAGATTATAATCATCGAGGTGACGAAGTAGATCAGCAGTTGTTTCAGCTCAGCTGCTGTTTAGTTTAACCGTTCGAACATAGTGCGACTATCTTCTTCTTACATAAAGGTAGGAATTCACACATCAAATCGTTCTTCAAATCGCGCTTATTGTGTTTTGATGCGTTGCCCATCGACTATTGTAAATTTCATTCGTGAAATGGAAAGCTTTCAGCTTTTAGTTTTCGTTGAAGGGAGCGAGGCAGTGCACACAAGGAATGTGCGGCTTGCTTGTTGTCTTCCACAGAGAAGGCAATGCCTGATATGCTTCAATAAAGGAAGTAAAATTTCTTTGTTCCTTTTCCAAGTGGAATGCTAAATTAAATGTTTCTTTTAAAAACAAGCAATAAAACGAAATTTATAAAAAGAAAGTCATTTCGTTCATTCAGGGATTACCCCACCGGGAATTGAACCCGACATATTAATCAATTTTAGTTAACAAAAAAAAAAAAAAAAAACTAAAAAAACAAATCACAAACAAAACAAATAAAAATAAAATATTGTATGTTAATATTTAATTAGTAACAACAGTTTCAAAATTAA